>JAHDVF020000812.1:0-299190 GCA_022606425.2 Lepidostoma basale | reverse complement strand
TTCGAGCCGTTTCTGCAGCACTGGTGCCACGGTGGAACTCGTACTCGTAAATAACGCGATATTTCAAGTTTTCCAATTTGTAAACTGAGTGACGCAAAGAATAAAAACAATTGAGGAAAAAACAAATGAATTATAACTTTCGAAACACAAATACTTGAGTAAATAGCTGTATAAATTTGAATTTGGAATTCCTAACCAAAGAGAAGATATTTGAGATCAAAGTTAACAGTACGGCAAAACACCAATTTCATATGTAAGGACCTAATATAATATAATATTATTTTTATTTGAGTACATATCGCACCTTCGGTAAGACAAGGGCATAATTGTTAAAAATGCTCAAAATGAGTTAAGTATGCTAATGTGTGAGTATTTTAAAAACATCCCTTAATCTGGGGGAACAATGTCGCTCATTCTCATTTTGCCAGAGGGCGATAATGTATGATCAATATAGCCCGAATAACACGATATTATTCTTTAAAAATCTTAAAATATCTCTAATGAAAAATTACAAAACGTGCAATTGTGCCCTTGTCTTACCGAAGGTACGATATGTTCTTTCATACATTTCGCAAAACTTTTGCTCTATAAGCTTTCTTGTGTTAAGTGGAGGAGTATTTGATAATGTATAAGATATAAATTAGTTTTATCGTTTTTATAAAGAATTTTGACAGGTGTAAAAATAAAAATTTCATTTGTTCCAATGACAATTTGAATAATTTCTTCAATGTTATTTTTAAGTTCTTGCTGGTAAAGTGCCTAATTACAGCTAATTTAAAAAAACGGTGGATACGTGTAACATAAATTAAATAAACAGAAAAGTCCGGATCGTCCATGTCAACATGTGCAACATCGAAAAAAACATTATGTGTTATTACATTATGTGCTAAATTAAAAAGGTGAATTCGTGGAACATAAATTAAATAGACAATTTGTGCACCATCTAAAAATAACATTTTTTTTTAAATTATTTTTATTTTGTTATTTTATTTTATATCATTGTTTTTTTATATTATTTGTTTTAGATTTATTTTGTGGGTGTTGGACGATCAAAGTGTGCGCGGGAGATGCCTATTGGTGGCGATGAGGTTCGCAACCCATCACACCGCGTCTCCCGCGGAGCGAAAAGAGAAGGATGGAGTGCCGCATCAGTAAAAGTGTGACAGTCCATTCTTTCTGCCTACCCTTTCGGGGAGACGGCGTGATGGTTAGTTAGTTAGTTAGTTATAAATAGAAAATTTCAAATATCAAATTTAACACACAAAAAACGTTGGAAATTTCTCAGAATAAATAACGTTTTACGTTTCAGGGCAATTTTTTTTTAGATCTCTTCTTCTTTCTTGAAGACCTATGTGGTTATTTTACAAAGGATTGCTCCTCCTGTAAGGTGGGTTCCCAGCTGGCTTTCCATCTTTTAGAAGGTCTTCCACAAGGGCGAGTCCCTTGAGGCTGATTATTGTATTTCTTCCTGAAGATCAGCTCCTTCAACCAGGTCTATGTCTAGATACCTGAAGGTTCTGACCTGTTCTAAAGGTTGATAATTTTTAAATTTATCATTTAAATAATTTTATATATTTATATTATGTTTAAACTCTTATATATGTGATGCGGTATTTACCAGTACGAGTATGTACATATTATTACAAAATTGTAAAGATTGTGTACAGTTTAATTATAAAATATAAGACATATCGTCTTATCTTAGGATCTTAGCTTGATTATTGCTAGATTGCTTTCTTCTCTTTGAGTTAGGGACCATATTTCACACCCGTAAGTGACTGCCGGCTTATTACTTTATGTGCAAGTAAATATATGAGTTATATACAATTTAATAACTCCTTTATTTAAATCTGTATAGACAGACTCTCGCTTCCAAAGATCATTGATCCTGTGAACAAAAGACTGTGATGACATCATTCTGACTAATGACTGAATAGTGCACTTCAGTAATATTAACTTGCTGTAGGTCATTAACGCTATTTCAGTCTGCCTGCCGGACCACCGTAAACACAGCATCATCACAAAGACATTTGTGACACGGATCGGTTATCTCTGAAAGCTCACAGAGTTTTTTAATTCCTTTAATTTTAAACCGTAGTTTCCTTGTTTCTATTTATACAACAGAGTTCTTTTATTTTCGTACATGGTTTCCCGCGATGGAGATTTCCCTACAAAAATATGATAATATATATTGTATTAAATGTATTATACTCTCGACATTTACCATATATACTCGTAAGTTTCATTTTAAATAATATATTAAGCCTTGAAAAGGCGTAAACACTGAAATTCCGCGATGAAGATTTTTTTTATGAATTAAAACGCTGTTTATTTCAGTTTTTAATTTATTTTTCATGACATGTTTCACATGTTTCAAAGGTCTTACACCTTCATTATCGGGAGAACGATATAAACGTCCCCCAATGACGATGGCGTAAAGCCTTCGAAACATGTCGAGAAAAATAAATTCAAAAGTGAAGAAAAATAGTCTTTTAATTGATTAAAAAATCGTTGATATGATCTGTTATAATTATATGAAAAACGACACATAGAAATGAGAAAATTAGATTATAAAAAAAAAAATTAAGCTGTTTGTTGTCTTTAATTTTAAATACTCGGTTATTGATTAAGTTTATCAATATTTCTGTTGAAAATAAAACATGAAAAAAATTACTTTGAAGCATTTTGATGTATGCTTTGCAATTTCAAATTTACTTTTTCGATAATTAATGGCAGGATAACAGTAACAAATTTAAACCCTACGGGAGGTTATACGAAGCGCGAAGCCAAAGTATTATTTGAGAAAGAGTATTTTTGTTTATCAGATAAGGAAAGGGCATTAGTTGTGTTAATGGCGCAATAAATTATAAAATATCCTCCTCAAGTACCAGTATTTATGCTGACATTTCGGAGCAGAGTGTCAATAAACTCCAATGTGTATTGCAGATGGAGATGCAATGAAGCGCGTATCAAAATACAATAATATTTCTAGTCTTAGAACTTATTATATTGCGCAGCTTCAAAACTTTTGAAACAATGATGTGGTATTAAATGATTTGTACCTTTTTAAAAGCATTTTTTAAATTATGAAAACGTTTTATTATATAATATGAGAATCAAATGTTTCGCCTGTCTAAGGCATCATTAAATGTATGTATTACACGCACCTTCAGGACGAAAACGACTCAACTCGAAAAATAATATTGTTGGGAAATCGCAAAAGAAGAATGTAAATTGTCGACACTTTCGTATTATTTCTTCGATTGTTTCGATTTCTTGAAAGTAATCGCAGTGTGCTTAATTTAAAGAAATCGAAACAATCGAAGAAATAATATGAAAGTGTTACAATTTAAATTCTTCTTTTGCGATTTCCCAACAATATTATTTTTCGAGTTGAGTCGTCTTCGTCCTGAAGGTGCGATATTACATACAGGATCATAGACAGGCGAAACATGTCATTCACATAAAATATAATAAATCTTCTAGAAACAGACGTTTTCTTCTTCTTCTTCTTCTCCGGTGTTACAGCCCTTGGTGGGTCTTAGCCTCCTCCAAGAAACGTCACAATCCCGTCTCGGCCTGCCTTCGCCCTACTGGATTGTCATACAACACTCATTTAGGGAGCTCCAGATCCCCTATGCGATGCAAGTGCCCTAGCCAGCGCAGTCTGTTAATCTTTATAAACTTGACCACGCTGACGTCCTGGTATAGATTATAGAGCTCTGTGTTGTATCTCCTTCTCCACGTCTGACCATCCTTATTGGGTCCGAGGATTCTGTGGAGGATCTTCCTTTCGAAGCAGTTCATCTTAATTTCGTCACGTTTAGTGAGTGTCCTAGTCTCCGAGGCATATATTAAATATTTAATATGGAATTTAACATCATTATTCAAGAAACAATAAATATATATATATATATATATATATATATATATATATATATATATATATATATATATATATATATATATATATATATATATATATATATATATATATATATATATATATATATATATATATATGCTATATATATATATATATATATATATATATATACATATATATATATATATATATATATATATATATATATATATATATATATATATATATATATATATATATATATATATATATATATATATATATATACATATATATATATATATATATACATATATATATATATATATATATACTGTATATATATATACATATATATATATATATATATATATATATATATATATATATATGTATATATATATATATATATATATATATATATATATATATGCTGCTGCTATATATATATATATATATATATATATATATATATATTTTTTTTTTTTTATATTTTTTTTCAATAAATCATAATTTGAATAAATAACAAATATATTGTTTATTATTTCTTGAGCTCTCATGTAAAACTTCTTATTGAAAAATTAAACCGTCTTTTATTTAGGGTTTAAATTTATTTAGCTGAAATGGCATATATAGTTTTAGTCATGCGAAATATCATTCCAAAAAAATATTAAAACATTTCTAGAAACAGACGTTTTCATTGGAAATATATTGCACTAGCAAAAAAAAAGCCACTTTCTTTTGCTTAAAATTCAAACATGTGCACATTGATATTAATACTACAGTTTGAAACCAATAAATCCCACATCTAACCGAAATGTTACTAGCAATTTGTTTCCAAGTTCCACAATCACATCGTTTAGAAACAGATTAATTTGACAATTGTGTCAATGTGGAAACGAAAACTCAGCAAGTTTTTGTTTATCTTTTTATAATTTAATGAAAATAAATAAGATTACTACATAGAAACGAGAGCTGACACCATCAGAACAAAAAGTCTCCTAAGAACCACAGAAATGAAGACTCTCCGATCCGTTGCGGGAAGGACACTCCGAGCAGAATAAGAAATTCTGAAATAAGGAAGATCTGCAATGTAGAATATGTCGTGCGATGGGGAAGACTGAGAAAACGCTACTGGAGAGATCATGTGGAAAGAGCATGTTCTGAAAGAGTGATCAATATTGCCGGAAATAAAGTACCAACAGGAAATCGACCGGCAGGAAGACCACCTCAAAGATGGCGAGACAGTTGGACATCTGTATCCCAGGAACTGTCTCCGAGAAATAACAGGACACAGTCCTAAATAAAGCAGAAGAAGAAGAAGATTACTTGTGTTTTATTGGTTCAAAATATATAAATAGTATTAGTATCTGTAGTTTTATTATTCCCTGTTTCCATCTTACAAAAAAAATTCAGTAAGTAAGCTCCGAACATTACTTTGCAACGTGAAATCGTTTTTAGCTATCTATGTAATTTAGGCTAATACACGTGACCCAATTAATTTGATTTCGTTAGATCGTTCATGTTAGCATGTTCCACTGTACGAATAAAGCTCAGGTCAAAGTTTGGAAGCTCTCTGGTAGGGCGAGACCAAATCAATTAAAGTGCCCAATAAATAAATACAACGGCTGCGATAAGCTTTTAATAGGATAATGAAAATTTAAACCTTTTTAAACGTGATTCCGAGTTTCAAAATTAGATTTAACATCCTTTACTTTTACTATAAAGTACTAATACAAAGCTTTGTACTTCAAATCGTTATTAGATTTTGAGGATTTCAAAATCGATATTATTGATCACACGTTGATGATAACAAAAAAATATGAAATAGAGTTTTGACTTTGTCAATTGAAAGTGTAAAACGTATAAGCAAATATGTTATAAGGAATTTAGAACTTGCTTTTTAGATTTGCAATTTATATTATAAAAAATCAAAGCCGTGCAAGTCCAAATACGTCAATCGTAAAAAAAATGTGATTCACTAGAATTAACATAAATAAAATTTACCAATACCCCATATCAGCTGAATGTCGTGTTCGACTATCAGAAAATGTCAATGGTGTCATTCGCAACATAATAATAGTAATAATAACAATAAAAATAAATTAATTATAATGAAAAAGAAATTGAATAAGTAAGTATACGTTAACGATGTGAATGTAATACGGAGTCGAGAGAGACCGAGAAAAACATGGCATAATCAAATTAATTAAATATTATGAATTAAGTATGAGTCGTTGTTTGAATGTGGAGGAAACTAGAGAAGTGTGTCAGGATACGAAGTGTGGAGGTCCATTCAATGTGACTACCAATCCAGACTAACGGCGTGATGATAGAGAAAATAACGATGAAAATAATAAGAATATCATATTTGTTATATTTTAAAGAATTATGTAAAATTAAATTTTCATTTGTTCCAATGACTATTAATTTCTTCAATATTATTTTTAAGTTCTTGCTGGTGTTTTTTTAAGTGCTTAATTACAGCTTATTAAAAAAAAACGGTGTATACATGGTAAAAAAATTAAATAGACAATATGTGCACCATCTTAAAATAATATTATGTGTTAAATTACTTTTATTTTGTTATTTTATTTCATATTATTTGTTTTAGATTTATTTTGTGGATGTTGGACGATCAAGTGTGCGCGAGAGATGCCTATTGGTGGCGATGAGGTTTGCAACCTATCACACCGCGTCTCCCGCGGGGCGTAAAGAGAAGGATGGAGTGCCGCATCGGTTAAAGTGTGACAATCCATTCTTTCTGCCTATTCTTTCGGGGAGACGGCGTGATGGTTAGTTAGTTAGTTAGTTTTAAAGAATTATGTAAAAGTCTGTATTCTATAATTTCATTATATTTACATTTGATATTCTAAATTAAATAAAGTGACATGCTTCATCTTACTAGGGTACGTCAAAATATTTTATTGTCCAAAGCAAGGCGAAACAGAAAAATAATATCACGATTGTACAAAAAGGGTCTTTTAACCGTCGCGTTGCCATGTGGTCAATTGAGTTTCCACTGCCAATTTAAAGTTGATTTTCTTAAAACCTATGGACCCTAATATTATAAAAAAATTGTAATCCTCCATTGAAGTGTTCTCAATATTTCGTAATAAAAAAAAGCAAAAAATTACTTCCTTCATCCCAAAAAAAAAATTTTCTAAGACTGCCCTCACCTTCATTCGTGTTAAGGTAGAATTTGTTTTGCTAATATTTACAACTTTATCAAAAGGGACAAATACTTACTCGCTGTTTTGAACGTATTATAAATTATATGTTTGGCCTTTTCAATAGGTACGTAATAATACCGACTGGACGGAAACGCAGCACGCAACTTAATAATATCAGAACTGTGAAAATATTAACACTTTACCAAAAGGGACAAATATTAATACCTACTCGTTGTCTTGAACGTACTATACATTTTGCCTAGGTGCCTTTATCATACGTAAAATCTCGTAAAGTCTTGCCCCGCCGGCCCCAGCGCGGACAAGTTTATACTTGGTGTCTAGTTGCTCGTATGCTGTGACGCATTCCATATCAGAAATCGCATGGTTCCAGAAAAAAATTAATAATGATATGTTTTTCAAATAATCCATGTATGTTATAGATATCGATCTATTTCTAATGAAATTCCCTACAAGATGACATAAATTCAATTTTGATTCATCGAGTCATATGCTTGATATTTAGATAAAGTTAGCGGTAAACTGAATTTACCACATGGGAGCGAGCGTTTTGTTTTGAACACGGTACGTTAAGGGTTAAACAAAAAAAGGTACGAAAGTGAAATAAATTACGAAATTTGTTTTCTATTACCTATGTTTAAATCTACTAGATTGAGCGGTACAACCGATTCAGGCCGTTTACTCACCGGCTATTCCAGCAGATGATTTACTTACTCACCGGGTCTGTTGTGGTCCAGGAATAGAATGGGATCTCTGCTGGAGAACATCCAAATCTCTGACTCTCCCCCCTCCCCGCCCCCCACGCGACCCATCAAGTTGGTGACGTCATGCTTCGATCGGGGAAAATCCCAAAGATTTTAATTAAGTTTCTTAGATTGCCAGGAGAATTTATTACGTTGACTTGATTTGAATAGAATTTATAATAAAGATTTTCTAAAGAAACTCAAAAAGACGATGTCTTTGCAGGAAGGCAGATTGAATAACTTTTAATTCGGGTCAATTGTGACATTTTTTTATTCCAGCGTATTAATTTGATAAGTTAATTAAATTTTGTAAGCTCCTATTGCATATTTAAACATGATGAAAATATTGATCTTTCATTTCAGCTATACATTACAAAATTACCATTTTTTTAAACATTATATATGAATGTGTAAGCGATAATAAAATTTAAAATCCATTGTATTAAATAGTAACCTCCAAGAATACCTGTAATACCAATATTTAAATTCAGAAAATTTTACATAAATATTTGAAGATTATTTTTGTATAGAATCATGTTTACCACCCCTGATCTGTATGTATATAAAGGACTAAGTTTACAATAGTGTCACCAGTCTGTCGATGCCAGCGAGCCTAGCGAAACCGGTCGCTGTCGCTGAAATAGTTAAAAAACATCGTTTTATTTAATTTTTATTTAAAATGAACTTCCATCAAAAGATTTCAGTAATATTATTTGATTATATTACAAGATAGTATCATGATCTTTGGATATTAAAAAAAAAGTTGATTGTTCTAATTTCTTCTCCTTATTCTTTTTTCTTTAGCCTGTCGTGACCATCTCTCCAAACGAATACGCGTTCTTTTGATGTGTCTTCCATGTTTTTATAGTATGAAAATTACTATCTAAAAAAACTTCATTTCAAGTAAGGCCTGGCGCCTTAATTCTCTATTATTAACAATTAAATTATGTTAATAACTAACTAACTAACTAACCATCACGCTATTTCTCCGAAGGACTAGGCAGAAATAATGGACCGCCACACTGTTATTTCAATTCATACATCGTATCATGCACGCACGTCGATTTCTCCGATTCCTCATATGGCCGACATATGATCGTGCTACATGGCCGATGTAGCGACATAGAAATATTTGATTTATTTGATCGTGTTACGATTTTCTCGGTCTTCTTCTATTTCATGTTCCATTAACATCAATAACGTATTATTATTATTATTATTTTGTTGAATCGCTCTTTACATCATTACAGCGCAAGCCAAATCGGTGTAAAGGTATAGCTATAATTTTGATTCTCGTGACATTTGATAGGCAGTTAATCTATCGCTATTTTATTGTCATGTGAATTCTGTACCAGACCAAAGACAGTGTGACAATCAGTGCGGGAATCGAACCTTCGAAGTGGCAGTCAAAGCACTTACCACCCGGCCACTGATGCACGAAGATATAATTTTTAACCATTAATTCTTCATTCATGGGCAGCATTCAAAAATCTTGGTCACATTTCGAAAAATCCGAAAATACCCATCAACTTGAAAAGGAGAATGTTCAATGCCTGTGTCCTGCCAGTGTTCACTTATGGTATTGAGACAGTCACAATGTCACAAAAAAGTGCCAACAAGCTAAGAGTCACTCAGAGAGCAATTGAGAGAGCCATGTTGGGTATCAGTTTACGGGACAGACTCAGAAATGAGGACATAAGAGTCAGGACAAAGGTTTCCGATGTTATCAAGATGGCCGCAACTCTCAAGTGGCGATGGGCGGGACATGTCGCTCGCGATCCAGATGAAAAGTGGACAAGGCGACTGCTGTACTGGTGGCCAAGGACGGCAAAGCGTGGAGTTGGGCGCCCACAGTTGCGTTGGCGCGACGATATCCGGAGAAGTGCGGGAAGTGCCTGGATGCGGATAGCTCAGAATAGAAGAGAATGGAAAATGCGAGAGGAGGCCTACGTCCAGGAGTGGACGGTCAATACAGGCTGAAGAAGAAGAAGGAGAAGAAGAATTCTTCATTATTTTTTTCCAAATGTGCCATCTTAATGATCCTCCCATATATTTTGTTAAAAACATTTTCATATCCACTGCATCCACTTCTTATACTCGTATGTTCATCGACACCCATACACAAACTACACAGATTTTCCATTATGTTCTTGTGTGTAAATAAATTTAAACAAAGATGGAAGAACACCTGTTTGTAGAACGTACATGTTTCGGAACAAACGACATTATAATATGTTAGTTTGTATCAATGATACATGTATCTGTATTTGAGTGAAGGATACATCATTGGTATGATGTAAATGCAGCAACATGACGTATTCATTAACTGTTTATCCCGAGGAAATGGAATCTGTTTACCCGGAATGCCCTGCGGTGCGGGGTGGGGACTGTTACAAACAATATAGTCATTACAGGGTCTCAGACGTCTTATGAATGCATGTAAATGTCAATGCCGTATTATCCGATGACAAGCAACAGTTATCTCACATACTTCTTGCACGAGACCCACAAAATGGGTACTATTAACTCTTCATTTCAAGGTATAGCAAATTTGCTACAAACTGAAAAATCTACTAATATTTGTACAGAATATTTTAATCTCATACATATTATTGATGTACGCTACACTCTATATTCCCATCCACACATTATGGTGTACAAGCCAATAGCACTAGTTTACAAAAAAAAACTATTTTATTAGGACATTTGGTTGACGGAACCTGCTTCGATTACTAAGTTTATTACACACATTTTGAGTTAAAAAGGTTATTTTCAAATAAATACAAAAGGTATTGTATTAAAAAGTTGGTAATGTTAAAAGTCACTTTAATAAGATAAAATAAACACTTTAATAAGATTTTTTTATTTTCATCATGATCAAATTTAGCTTTCTAGTAAATTTGCTACAAACATCTTTTTACATTATATTTGTTTTTTTGAAAAATATTTTCCCCTATTCTGTTTACAATAGAAACAAAAATACCGTTTTGTAAAAACTTTAAAATAAAAAAAATCATTGTTAAAATAAGTAGCTATACAATAGGAAGGCTTAGTATGAGCTCAGTATAATTTATTTCATACTCATTTTCGAGTATCTAAAATTAAACATATTTATCAAAAGATTCCTATAATATATGGTAGGTATACGAGTACTAGGATATCGGCGTAGTCAAGATTATTAAAATAATGAAAATAAAAAAATGAAAATAATCATTTTTAAATGTAAATTGAGTTAAAATCCACTAACGTTTGTTTCTTCGACCGGTTTCGGCAGCTTGCGGCCATCTTCTCAGTTCGCTGCCGTGATCCATAATTTTGAATAAAAATACATTTGAATTTCCAACTGCAATTGCTTTCCTAAATGCTCTTGTGATAAGATTATAAAGATTATCCAATAAGGTTAAACTAGATTATCCAATAGAAAAGAGGATTTTTACTGAAATCGCTTAACTTTAAAGGTCTTCTTGTTAGGTAATTAAGCCGTCGATTCGACGCCCGTACACCCGGCGTCTTGACGCCCCAGCCCCGTCGCGGCGCCTGCTACCGATGCAATTTAAAGCAGCTCATTCACAAGTAAACGTGAAAACTGTACTCAAGAAGTTAATGAAAAGCAAACAGCAAATATTATAACGTTTTACTCTAAGATTTTTGAAAGGTTTCGGTACTTGAAATTTCTTAGGATTCGCATTAACTTACTAACTAAACATCACACCGTTTCCCCGAAGGGGAAGATAGGGAGAATGGATTACCACACTTTTATTTCCTGACATACTTCTTTCGTTTCCTAACATTCATACATCGTGTCATGCACGCGCGTCGATTTCTCCGACTCCTCGCGTGGTTGACATTCAATATTTGATTTATTTGATCGTGCCACGTTTTCTTGGGTTCTTATGTGCTTTTCAAGAAAGAAATCTTAGTCGAAATCAAAACAATAATTTTAGTATTGCTTAACTTAATCCGAAAGGATTTTATTCTGTATGTATAATGAAAAAGAGTTAGATGATGAAAATAAGAAGAAATATCAAAATAAATTATTTTCAAATGTTTAAGTTTTTTTAAAGTTTTCAACGAAAATTGAATCGAGCGAAAATTGCAAAGCTGAAACTAGCAAAATTGGTTTTCGTTTAAGGGTGAATTCCAGTGGCTGTAAGTGATTTGATTATTTTTGTAGTCATCTTTTCAATAAAGTCGACGTAATGAAATATATTTCGCAAGCTTCACAAGAATAATATAAAAATACGTATTTGTTAAAGTATTACAGAATTTTATTCAATGAGAAGGGTAATAACCCAATAACAATTATGTATCATACCTCAAATGTTCAAACTGTATTTTATAATAATTAGTAATATTATTGAGGTAAGCAACAATTATGTCTTCATCAGCTTGTCTCCAACCACTGCTAGACGTAAGCCTCTCTACCCCCATGCCATCCCTCTCGGTCTCTCGCCAGTGTTCTCCAGGCCCTTCTCGCTGTCCGCACAATACGAGTATCTTCACTCCACCTAGGAGGCTGTCTTCCGACGCTACTTCGGCCTAACTTTGGCCTCCATTCAGTAACCCCTGGCTCCATCTTCCATCATCCCGTCGGCACACATTTCCAGTCGATTGCCACGTCATCCTTGCAATGCGTATCCCTATGTCGGTGACTCTGATACGTCTTATAATCTCCACGCTGAGTATATGGTCTTTAAGCGAGATACCCAACATGGATCTTTCCATGGCCCGTTGTGCAATTTAAAATTTGTGCATTGCTTTTTAGTTAACGTCCATGTCTCGCATCCGCAGGTCATCACAGGTAACACACACTGTTCCAGCACTTTTGTTTTTAAATGTTATGGCATGTCCGACTAGAAGATGTAGCCCAGCCTTCCGAATGCAGACCAACTGAGCTGTATTCTCCTTTCAATCTCTTTGACTTGACCCCCTCTTCCAAAAGCTAACATATGACCAAGGTACACATTTCTAAACATGGATATTTCCATGGCCTGTGCAACTTTAATTTTGTGCATTGTTCATCTATATTATATAAATTAATAAAGAAAAAAAATGTAAGTATTTATCTCTTTACATTTTTAATAATTATTAAACTTAATATATGTAATGACCTAATCATTTTATATAAAAATGCAAACAGCCTATGATTAATACATTATAACTTTATTTTTTTAATGAGGTTTTGTGTCTCCACTGTTCTATCAGCTACAGAATTTAACTGCAGCATACGCGAGGGACCAGATAACCTTAAATGAGATAACTTTATCCATCGATATTGAAACTCTATGTTCTTTGCACTTGTACCTACACACCAGCGGCGTGCGGATGAAGACATTTTCATATATTTATTTAAATATGTGAAAAACAAAACGAATCTGTACCTCTGAATTTTTTTTAAATCATAATAATGTTAAAAACGTTTTTTTATCAATTAAATTGCTGTATTTTTCATTTTTCCAAAGTGCAGAAAACTGTGTTTTCATTTATAAAAAAATCGCCATAATAATATTATGCAATTAGCGAAATTAGGTTTTTGTGAATTATTTAATATTTTAGGTAGAGGTTCAAATTATAACGGTAGGATATTCTATATAACAAAATAGATTTTTATATTTATTAACCTTTATAGAGCGGCTAGCTTCATTTGCAGCTCTTATTCGAATCTTCTTGGTTTAGCTCCTTACAAAGATACGAAATTGTATGTAATATGATGATGACCTGGGAGTATCTGTGACGTAAATGTAGCCAACCACAGTTCGAGACCATTTTCACTGCAAATGAAGCCAGCCGCACAATAGGGGTTAAAGTGAGCATAATATTGGATATGGTTTCGATTGTTGTGTTTTCAATTTCTTAAAATTTTATTAATTTAAAAAAAATTGTTCGTCTTAAAAATTAATGTGATTTTTTTTATATTTTATAATTAGTTTGCGTTTAAAAAATATAACGGCTTTATAACGTATAAAAAATAATAATAAGGTTTTAATTAACAAAACTCACAGACAGCCTCTGTTAGACTCTCCCTACGTACTAAATGCATACACTTCTTTGAGTTCTTAGTAGTTTTGGGTACTCTGGCTATAGAATACAAGAATACCTTAGAAAAGTTTCCAGTTTACATACTAGGAACCTGGGGGTTAATACACGGGGCATACGGCTCTTATTGCATTTACACAAGAAATTTTATACTGCCACAATGAATAAGAAGGATAGTATTGACTCAAAGACTCCTAACTCTATGAATAGAGAAATAATATATACCTCTCTTCTTATTTTCCTTTTAGATCTTTGGTCTGTTCCTGTAGTAAGGCTGGCTTCTCCTGAGAAGTTGACTCTCGGCTATCTCTTTGGCGGTCTTCCGGGGGGGACTGTAGCCATCAGGCATATGATGCGCCACAACGTCTGCTATTTTGGAGGGATTAATCCTCTGCATTCATTCCAGTATCTTCTGCGTTGTCTACCCTTAGAAAAGTTATATATACGCTTAGAATTATACTCGAGCTATACTTTTTCGATGAGTTTTTTTTTAGGAATGGTGAAGCATTTACTCTGTAGATATACAGTCGAACGTTATTACAATCATAGCGAGATCACGTATGTAACGAGGAAACATTCGTTGCTATTTTAGTTTATGATTTACTCCATATATTTATTTACTTTTATAACGAGTTACTTCTCGGAACTACCGGGCAAAAATATCGTTCAAAATTTTCTTAAAAATATTAATGTGTCAATTGTTCAACAGCAACATATTAATTACCGTATTTTACGGACTATAAGACGCACTTTTTTCTTAAAAAAATTACCTTCAATATTCTTGTGCGTCTTATACTCGAAATAATAATAAAATGTCCAGTGTTTGATTTTAAATACCCGCCAGGCTTAAAAAATAACCATATATTCGATGCCACGGGAAACTTATCTCTTTCTGGCAATATTTAATTCAACTGGCAGCGGCAGTGCACCGATGCGACGAACATGAGTTGCGGGGATTCACAAGCTTGCTAATGGGTAAATGGTATTTTTTATGTATTTTTCAAAAGATTGCTTAAAAATAATTAAGACGCATCTGCAATGCTTATAGTCCGTAGCGTCTTGTTGTTCGTTAAATACGGTATATAGGTGAATTAACAGGTTGAGTTCTTTGAGGAAAAAAATAAGAACAGTGAGAGTGAAAACATTGAAACAAGCATCCATTTAAAATTTTATAAGGAAAGTGAATTAACAGAAAAATCAAATATGTATTTAACGGGAGTGTAAATGAATTATAATTGTGATTTTTTGTTAGAATTGCAACTTTTTGAGTTATGTGAACGCTCTAGACACTTCATGTCTTCGTGACATGTGATGGGTATGTTTGTTACTATTTAAAAATACCTATTCTCGGGTATAACTAGTAATGTTCATAACTAGTTATGTAGAGTTTTATGCCATTATTTTATGCCCCAAATTGCCGCACAGAGGCCCTTCGAAGTTCTTCTGTATTGAAAGCGATTCGTCTCTTAAATGAGGTTGCAAAAGAGATAGACCCCTTCGGATGCAATTATGGCGAATTCGTAAATACCTTTACGATAAAGGCAGCAAGCAAATAACTGGCTTTTCCTATTCATAAGGTTCAATGTATATTTCCTTTGATATTCTTTTTTTCATCCTTTACATCGATTTGACTCGCGCTGTAATGATGTAAGGCGTTTTTTCAACAAAATAATAATAATAATAATAACAAGCAAATACAGTTGGTCCCATATTCCTCGTAATAACCAAGTTCGACTGTATATTTTTGATAATCATGAATAGTACTTGGACTTGGATCGTTCTTCGGGCAAGTGGAGGTAAAGCTAATGTGAATATTCCTTATACGTCTGATGGTAAGATTGTTGGATAAGCGATTTGTTAAGTTGTTGATTTATGCGAAGATTTTTTCTGCGTGGCCCGGAGTGTTTCTCAGAAGTTGTGTGATCCTGGTTTATGCAGGCCCAACAAGCAATTAACGGATAGCCTTATTTTGCAGGAGTTGGCGTTTAAAAATAATAGTCACAAACAGGTCATACGACTTAAACCAACTGGAAGAAGAGGAAGAAGAATAAAATATTTGAAAAGATACGTAGCTTACAAAATAATGTGTATATCTATACGTACATTCACAGCAATATATAAAAATCTATAAGTTATAAAGCTCGCAAAAAAAGCACGAGAAAAACGGTATTCGAATGTTGTGAAATCTCCAATCCTCACCCTCAAATCGCCCCCTTCAATCGGCTTTGCGTTGAGATTTACTTGTTCCTCATTCAAATCACGTCCAACAAAACAAATTGAGCGGCCGGCTATGCTATAACCTTTCAGTGACATCTATGTTCATTTTTTGTAAACAGAGGAGAATTCGTAGAAGATTCACGGCACTCGCAAAACTTCGGTAAAAAATACGCCATTTATTTTTTGTAATGTGAAATGTTTTCCTTTCAAATTGAAGATTTTATAATTACATTTAAGAACGTATATTTAGGAGTTTAAACATAGGGTATAACGAGTGGATCGAGTGGCATACAAATATAATATAAAATAAAATAAATTGTTTCTATCATAAGATACATTTTTAAATAAAATATTTTTTTAATGTGGCTTTAAAACCTTTGGAACTAAGGGGAAAATATTCCATATAACTTCAAGCTTTTTGCCTCGAAAATCCACTGTTTTGACGGAAAAACTATGATATTGAAAATAAGAAATAATTGTTAAAAAAAAAAATGTTTTCATAAAATATCCCTTAGTGGAATTTTACTAAATTATTATGTTTAAAATAAAATCATTATCGTATTTACGTTATTTACAATGAACCCTCAACCATGAAATTTCAAATAAAACTTGAACAATATTATCGACGACCCTCGTGGCCGATTGTTAAGTGCTTTGACTGCCAACCCGAAGGTCCTGGGTTCGATTCCTGGCAAGGGCAGTGTGATTGTTACACTGTCTTTGGTCACGGGAAATCACGCGACGGATAGAAATCCTGGCAGACCACAAGCCAGATGGTCTGATGACATCAAAAAAGTGGCAGAAGATCAATGGCAGAAGATCAATGATCAATCAGGATTAGGAAGAAGCCTGTTATTACGAAGCCCTGAGGAAGCTTGGGCACAAGCGAAACTAGTCGGCAATTAAAATAACCGCATAGTGGTGAAAAACAAAGCGCAGTGTTTTTATTTTTTTTTATTTTAAAAACAAATAATATATATATTTTAAATGTCTTACCACAAAGTGAATGCTTCATACGAAAATTTAATTAAGTTTGTCCACATTTGTTGAAAATATTAATACATAAATAAGAATGTTAAATATTATTTAACCTAATAATATAACCTATATAAGTAAGATTAAGTCTTCTTCTCTGGTTTCAATCCTGGGATTGGTTTGCAGCAATTTCTTCTATTCTTCTCTTCCATTCTTCCCTGTCTTGTGCGGCTCTTTTGAAATCTGCATATGATGAGCAGCGCACGTCCACCAACAGGTCCTCCAGGTACTCTCGGCGTGGGCGTCTTCTAGAGTTTGTCCCCTCGATCATACCCTCCATTATGGCATGCAAGAGGTCTTCTTGTCGTATTTCTATCGTCAAATAAAAGATTATGTTGTAATTTAATTTTAGATAAGTTAACAAATTAAATATTAGATAAGTAATCATGAATAGCTATGTCTTAGAATGTTGTAATTATATACATACATACATACATACATACATACATACATACATACATACAAACCATCACGCCGTTTCTCCGCAGGGGTAGGCAGAGAGAATGGACCGCCACACTACTCTATCCTGGCAAACCTCTCTAGATTCCTCCACATTATTACGAGTCATACACGCACGTCGATTCCTCCGACTTCTAACATGACCAACCTTTAAAATTTGATTAATTTGGTCATGCCATGTTTTCCTCGGTCTGCCTCGACTCCGTACCCCATTTACATCATAAACGTATACTTTCTTAACCATTCTTTCTCCATCCATGCGTTCCATATGTCCGAACCAACGCAGCGATCCTTTCATAATTTTGTTCATATATACATCAGTCCAATAATGGGTTATTTAGTCTCACGGGCCATCATAATTTATAGTGAAAGTTTTAATAAATGAAGACATAAAAAAATGTTTCAGCAAAAAAAAAAAAAACATTGACTTAATTAAATACAATGTTTTTATTTGTTCATAAAATAGTGGATAATATCAGACAAGTCACATATAGAACTAACTAAATATGATATATAATATTAACACAATAACACGCACACAGCCAAACACTTTTTTCTGCTTCAAATTTAGCAATTCTCGCTAGTTCCAATATATTGCATGTGCACAGATTGCATTTCACATGCATTTACCAACGTTTTCACTGACATTGTAGTGTGTAAGTGTTTACACGCAGCCCCTTCCCCCTGTTAATTTACATGAAACATTTAGGCCGAGTCACGACAATGGGACCGTTACAATGCACTTCTATAATATCAGTGCTAAATTCTATACTAAAAAATAGTCACGTACGCAATCAATGAAATAATCGTTATTTCTGCACAATAAACTAAATATATTATAATGATATAGATTTTAATTTGTTTCAAGCACGGATCACCCTTACAACTGACCGGTTTCATTACTATTCGTAATTTCACAAATCGATTTATCATATTTTTTTATTCTTTCTTACTTTACTTTTCAGAGAAAGAATGATTAAATGTTATATATGGTTTGTTCTACTATCCTCCTCCGGTCTCAATCTAATGATTGGTCTGCAGCAAGGCGACGCATCTCCTCTTCCACTCCGCTCGGTCCTCGGCAACTCTCTTCAACTCCGCATAAGAGGTGCAGCCTATATCTTGGCAAATCTGGTCTAGGTACTCCTGGCGAGGTCGTCCTCTGCCAATCGATCCCTCGACCGTTCCCTCCAACATATTATGCAGGAAACATTGGTGTCGCAACACATGACCAATCCATCTTGCGCGCCTCTCCGCTATGATGTTCAACGCGTGCCTGCATCGCATACCAGATATCTACTATATGGCTGCGAAACCTGGACTCTGAAAGTGAATGTAATGAACCGGTTGGAAGCGTTCGAGATGTGGATATACCGCAGAATGCTCCGTATACCGTGGACCGATAGGGTCAGTAATGCAGACGTAATACAGAGAGCCAGAGCCAAAAGAGAGCTGTTGTCGAGTGTGAAAATTAGAAAGGTCTCATATTTGGGTCATGTGCTAAGCGGAGAAAAACACCACCTCCTTCGACTGATATTAATAGGTAAAGTGGAAGGACGTCGAGGAGTTGGTAGAAGTCAGCTGTCCTGGCTGTGGAACATCAAAGAGTGGACAGGAATAACAAGAGTTCAGAACCTGTTCCAAATGGCGCAGCATAGAGATGCCTTTGCTGGAGTGATCGCCAACGTTGGGGGGACCTGACACGGCACCGAAAGAAGAAGAGTTTACATTTACTTATACCTACGTATGAAGGGTCGGACATATGGAAAGAATAATGAAGAAATAATACTCGTACTAAATAAAGTATAAAACGTAACACAATCAAAAATTAAATGTCGGCCACCTGAGGAGTCGACAAAATCGATACGTGACACGATGTATGAATGACGAGGAAACGAGAGGGAATATGTCAGAAAAGAACAGTCAGATATATAATAGTATGGAGAGTTTCCCATAACTTATTATATTTTAACGAGATACCTCCAGTACCTTTCTGATCCTTTTTTGCTCTCGCAAATGATCATTTGAACAGAGCCACCCTTTCAACGACATCTGTTACTCCCGACCTCCATCGTGTCTCAATGTTTCTAATTTTATTGTTCGTAACAAAATGTTTAATATTCTGTTTAGCCTTATTACAACAAAAATAGAATTAAAAATATTCATAATTTGTATGTGAGATACAGATGAATAAATCATACAATATATACAAGGATTTTATTTTTTCTATATTCTATTATATTATATAAGTAAGTAAGTATATGGGACAGGCTTACCATATATGAGTATATTTTACAAATTCGTGAATTTTATAATAATGATCTCAGTCTTGTAATGTATTAAATAAATAGAATTAAGAAAAAAAAGCCTATCCAAAAAAGCCAAGATGGCAGTGCACAATGGTGTTCTTGTGCCGACCCTTATGTATGGAAGTGAAGCATGGAACTGGCAAAAGAAGGATGAAAGTAGAATAAATGCAGTAGAAATGAGATCTCTAAGAGGAATGTGTGGCAAATCTGTATATAATAGAGTGACAAATGCAAGTATAAGAAGTGAATGTGGTGCGAATGAAAGTGTTATGAACA
This sequence comes from Lepidostoma basale, assembly GCA_022606425.2. NCBI lineage: Eukaryota > Metazoa > Arthropoda > Insecta > Trichoptera > Lepidostomatidae > Lepidostoma > Lepidostoma basale. The sequence goes on along the minus strand of JAHDVF020000812.1, from coordinate 279,059 downwards.
AAATAAGGAAAGGGTCATTAAGATGGTTTGGACACATGGAAAGAATGAGTGAAGACAGAATGGTAAAGAAGTTATATGTAAACGGCGTAAACGGAGCTAGAAATAGAGGAAGGCCGAGGAAAACGTGGCACGATCAAATCAATCAAATATTGAATGTCGGACACGTGAGGAGTCGGAGAAATCGACTTGCGTGCATGACAAGATGTATGAATGTAGAGGAAGCGAGAGAAGTATGTCAGGACCGAACAGTGTGGCGTTCCATTCTTTCTGCCTACCCCTCCGGGGAGACGGCGTGATGGTTAGTTAGTTAGTTAGTTAGAATTAAGAACTGTTTTATGATTTTGTGTGTGCTTTTGTTGTTTAGCTTATTTTTAAGCTTTTTGCGCAAAACGGTTTTGGATATAAATCTGCTTATCCTCAAATATATAGCATTAGATTTGAAACGTACAACACGAGAAACATTTTAGTTTCAAAGCCAAGGAAACCGTCATGTATAATTGGACGCCAAAAGCAATTAAAGTTCTGGAAATAGAGAAACGGAAGGGTCGGGGAAATAGGGGTCGGTTTGTTTGTGGCATATAAATATATAAATAATTCTGATTTCCTCTTCACGTTCGGCATGTCCGCCATACTAATTTAAAATAACAAAATAAAAGCTTTTAACCCAATCTTCTTCTACCATGTCGATGGCAGATATTGTCGTATACCTTTTTTAAGCTTCAATCCTAGGGTAAGGTTTGAAGCAAAGTCTAATTTCTTTGCTGGTTCATGGGTTGTTATTTGGGCATTTAATGTGGTAGTTTACCGATGCTTTCCACATTTTTGAATACAATATTTTATTTGTATCTAACTATTGTGGACAACTTTTTAGCTTATGATTGTAAAATATTAAAAAATTGTTAAAGATGAAAAACCCACAGCAGCAAGAGATTACCGGAAAGGCGCCGAAAAGATGGAGAGATGGTTGGACATCATCGTGCCAGGACAGCTCACCGTCATAAACAGGTCATATGACCTAGACTAAGAAGAAGAAGAAGTATCTCATGACAAGTGATATCTAGCTAGCCTATCGTCATTTTTATTGTCACGTGAATTCTACCAGACCAAAGATTTCCTTCTAGAAACCTTTTCTTTGGGCTTTTGTTACGGTTCAGATATAAATATTTTTTTTCCTTTATCGTAATAGTTTTTATAATATTAAACTTGCTGGTGTTTATATCAAGGATGTTACTTATTATTATAAAATATATTTCTGTATTTTTTTTCTTCACCGAACCCAAGCAGCGGTCCTTTCATAATTTTGTTCATAATACCTTCTTTCGTTCTAAATTCCTTCCTAATATCAGCATTTGGGATTCTGTCGTACATCGCTCTACTACACATACGTCTTAGGGACCTCATCTCTCATCTTTCTTCTGCCAGTTCCATGCTTCGCTTCCATACATAAGGATGAATGTGGAGGAAGCTAGAGAAGAACGTCAGGATAGAGTAGTGTGGCGGCCCATTCGCTCTGCCTTCCCCTGTGGGGAAACGGCGTAATGGTTTGTTGTTGTATTTTTTTTGCTAGAAAGGTATGTCAGGATAGAGTAGTGTGGCGGTCCATTCTTTCTGCTTACTCTTTCGGAGAAACAGTGTGATGGTTTGTTGTTTTTGTTTATTTCTGTACATTTAAATAAAAGGTCTGCTAAGCTGAGCTCAAGCTTCGATTACCGTTGAGGAAACTATGGAAAACCTCAGCCATAATATTTGAGTTATGTATGCCTATGGGGAAAATAAAAAGCTGATAGAAAATGTGTTTATTGTGTAAGAACAGATAACAATATAAGACACTGTCTAAAGCAAGAAGATTTAAATATTGAACGAATGTATCCATTTTTTAACACCTGGAGTTATTACGTCCTTGTTGGATTCTCTTGGAATCTTAAAACTCTCGAATTAGTACAGCAGCTCGCTTCAAATGCTGCTGCTAAAGCTTGAGCTTCCTCGATATCACATGGAGTGTCATACAGGACGTAGTATTTCAAAGGTCCCCCATGAGTTTATCCCGAGCCCGCTATCATGCCACCGAGATAGCAGAAGCTAGCTATAGTCAATATGATCGAGCAGAAATAGCGTGAGGTCAATGTCAATGATGCATTTCTTCTCTATCCCTTTGTGTTATAAATTCACATTTAAACATTATATTTTCACAAAACTTTTTGGATTTTTCACAAAAATAAAATTGTGCCGCAGTCACCCTTCTTCAGTGTGAAAAAATGAATATTTGATTACAAGCTTTTCATCTGCGATAAAATTCCATTTTTCATTGTCTTCCGTTTGCAACCAACTGACATTATTTTATTGATAAGAATAAAAACGTCTGTTTTATAGAAGATTTATTTTACACGGTTAAATTAAAAAACTTTTTTTTGTGTATCACAATTGTATTTTTATTTTTAAATAAAAATACAATTGTGATACACAAAAAAATAAAAATACAATTGTGATACATAAAACAAAGTTTTTTAATTCAACTGTGTATAATGTTAAAGTATCATAGTGTTTCAGCCAAAACAATGGACTATTAAAGATTTATTTTATTTTATGGGAATGACGTGTTTCGCCTAGTTATTACACCTAAAACCTAAAATTATTATCATCAAATGTTAACATTTGATAATGCCACAAGGTATATCGTCATCACCATCAGCCTGTAGTCGTCCACTCCTGGGCGAAGGCCTTCTCCATCTGCTTTCATGTCTGTCGACCCTGGGCAACACGCATTCATGTCGAGAAGCGTGTAAAAAAATCAGTTTTTTTTATAAATGAAATTTAATTATATATTAATTTTATTTTTTTTAAATAACGAAACGTCAAATACTCGGCCGCACACTTCGCCTGTCCCTTGTAAAACTATCACATTTATGAAGATTTGTACTCAAGTGATGTTGGCACACGCGCGTATCCCTAAAGGTTTGTACAATTTAGGTACATTACTTTTTCTCAAGCGCGTACGTGATACGGGATAGCGCAGAATGGTACAGTCAAAGTGAACGTATCACGTACGTTCGAATACGTAGGGTGGTTAATGTCCCTCCATCGAAGTTGCAGACGTCCTGAGTTTTGGGTCACAGTCCTAGGACGCCAGCAAAGATGGCGTTTTTTCCACCTATCGTCAGAGCGACATGACCACGCAGCGGCATTTTAGCGCTACTGCTCATCCGATAATGCACGATAGTGGTGTTTATCACCCTGTTCGTTATACTTATCCCCAACATTGCTTATATTACATATATATTTTATACGTTCAAGTATATACTTCTAAATATACAATATAACCTCTTCCATATTCGCCATACTTTGTGTTGTAATGCTTTATATATCTTTTTCTCTTTTTATAAACTTTGTTTATACAACACTTACATTAAAAAAAAAATTCATTTACTCGTACATGTTTCGGACAACCAGTCCTTCTTTAGTGATACATATTATAAAGATACATATTTAAAATATTATAAAATTGTTTACATGATCTGACAGATGAGATGAGATCTGACAAATCTTTATAACATCTGTCAGATCATGAAATTTTTTTTATAATAATATCAAATATGTATCACTGAAGAAGGACTGGATGTCCGAAACATGTCTATGTAATTTTAATTTTTTTAATGTTAGTGTTGTATGAAAAAAGTGTATAAAAAAGAAAAAGAGAAACAAATTGAACCGTTCAAATTTCTGGAAAAAGGGAAAAAAAATCGTTAGAATAACAATCTGAAACCCTTTAAGACGTAGACTTTCAAATGGATTTGGACTAAGGGTAATCAATTTAGATAAATTCACAAAGAACCAAAAAGTTAGATTTTATCAAATGGCGGTAAATTACTGGTTTCAGCACTTAAATCGACGTTTATTACTTGTTCACGTGCGGCACATTCATCAATAGGCCCAATAGAATCCCCCCATAGATCAACCCTTTATTTATTCTAATTAAAGACCCCTTTTGCCCTTAGCACATTACGCAAGAATAGCATTCCAAAAGCTAAAAGTAATCTTAATTGGGGGGTTTACAAAGCTTCAATTGGCTAACATCAATTTCATTGTAAAGAAGATAAAGTAAGTCAAATTTAGGTTTATCTTTGTTAAATAAGTATTCAGAAAATTAATATAATTTACAAACTACTTGATTTGAAACACCGATACTATAATATATCACTTTTTTTTAATAATCGTGGCAGGTATTTTGCCTACCAACGTTGGCATCATCCGATGATAGAATTATTTTTGTTGATTGTTACAATTGATGATTCCAACATTGGTTGACGAAACAGCTGTTCCGACAATTTTATTGAAATGGAATATATAAATTTGAACGGTTTTATTTGTTTCTCTTTTTATTTACTTTGTATATACGAGTACAACACTAACATTAAAAAAAATTAAATTACATAGACATGTTTCGGACATCCAGTCCTTCTTCAGTGATACATATTTAAAATATTAGGTCCTTACATATGAAATTGGCGTTTTGCCGTACTGGCAACTTTGATCTCAAATATTTTCTCTTTGGTTAGAAATTCCAAATTCAAATTTATACGGCTATTTACTCAAGTATTTGTGTTTCGAAAATTATAACTCATTTGTTTTTTCCTCAATTGTTTTTTTTCTTTGCGTCACTCAGTTTACAAAATGGAAAACTTTAAATATCGCGTTATTTACGAGTACGAGTACCACCGTGGCACCAGTGCTGCAGAAACGGCTCGAAGGATTAATGATGTGTATAGCGACGGTGCCGCAAAAGAAAACACTGTGCGTTTTTGGTTCCAACGTTTTCGTTCTGGAAATTTCGACCTGCAGAACAAGCCCCGTGGACGGCCGGAGACCAAAGTTGATAATGAAGAATTGAAGGCTATTGTGGAAGCGGATCCATCGCAAACCACGTCCGAGTTAGCTGCAGGCTGCGGTGTTAGTGATAAAACTGTTTTAATTCACTTGAAGCAAATTGGGAAGGTGAAAAAGCTTAAAAGGTGGGTACCTCACGAATTGAGTGAAGCAAATCAACATACGCGCGTTGACTGCTGCGTTGCATTACTCAACCGGCACAATAATGAAGGGATTTTGAATCGAATCATTACCTGTGATGAACAGTGGATTCTGTATGATAATCGGAAGCGCTCATCGCAAATCGGGTGGTGGTCTAGGGGATAGAACGCTTGGCTCCTGATCCAGGGGACATGGGTTCAAGCCTGGACACGACCAGATTCCTTCTTCATAATAATGAACTATTTTCTGCTCGCATTGAAGATTGTAATAATAAATTCTAATATCATTGATTTAAATCCTTGGTATTAGTCTTTTTAAAAAAAAAATTGTTATATTATAACAGTGTTCCTGATTAAACAGTTAATAATGTTGACATATTAACTGTTTAATTGTGTTTCCACCAAAACAAATGTCTATACCCGTATGTGTTTTTACATGTATATTGAAATCGCTGTTTGTTACCCTTAATCATAATTATAAAAATAATAATAAATAATACAAATTGTTAAAAATGCTACGGAAAGGTCTGTTAAGTTTTACAGGGGGCACTTGAGAGTGATTAAAATATAAAAATATTAACTACGAAAACATATTATAATTAGGTCATGGGTTTAAATCTGGACACGACCCGGTACCTTTTTAATCCATTCAGACTGCATTAACAATTTCAACGTCATTTACTTTTTTGGGTATAATGGTGAAAAAATTAATAGCGATATATAGTTTTTTCATGCATAGATGTTAGACCATAGCAGCGATCTACCGAAATCTGTCGGAAGTATACGAAGAATAAAATATATTTTTTAAATGTTGTTTATTTATTTAATAATTCGTCTTCAGGAGCCAACTTAATGATTCAAAGAAAGGTGATAACCGGAGTGAACAATGAATACTTTGCATTAATATATTAATCAGCACGTGACCTGCGAAGTGAGGTGAGAAAGTCGAAGACCTGGAGGGACACGTGGATGAGGCCCGCCGCATGTGAGATTTTACGACATTTAATGTCCGCTGTATTTCCGCTGACCCCCGCATTCTTAGTTTTGTCACAAACCCGACGGGTACGCTTCTGAACTAGTTTATCAAAGACTGTTAGATAAATTAAAATTAAAAAATAATTTTACAACAACAACAACAAACCATCACGCCGTTTCTCCGAAAGGGTAGGCAGAAAGAATAGACCGCTAAACTTATCTTTTCTGACATAATTCTCTCGATTCCTAAACATTCATCCATCGTGTAGATTTTCTTAATACAACATTTATTGTAGGGTAAATATACAGTGATTTTTTTAAATAGGAACATAGAAGTTCCCGCCACATACCCAAGATTGTGTTAGGGCGTAGTGGCGCCCTTTCGTCAGTCTCGCTCGTGCATTCCCTGGGCCTGTCCCCGGTCCATCCGGGACTTAAATTAAAAGACGGCAACAGAAAGGGGGTGCCAGACCACATTTAATCAACCCTATTTTCCTTCTATGTTACGCTGTATTTTATTGAATAAATTTACAAAATATACAATATATGAACATTTAAAACATTATACAATAAGAAAAAATGCACTACAGGTATGAACAGCGTCCTTGAGATGATTAATTCATAAAAATGGCGCTCTATAAATCATTCAAGTTATAATTATATTATTATTATTATTATAAACAGCGGGAAGCACAGGAGAGGAAGAGTAGACAAATGCGGGATGGGAAAAATTGGTAATACAGTTTTTGACATGTAGGACAAAGGATGAGGCTAAAGACGCATTTCACAATATTAAATTTAAATCACTGCACAAATTATTATAATGGCCGAACAAACAATGATTGTTAATGTAATACATATATAAATTAACATACATATGGTTAAATAAAGACATAGAAGGTTACCCACCGCTTACCCAGAAATATTATAGAACGCAGCGGCGCCCTTTCGTCAGCTTTGTTCACACAATCCCTAGGCCTGCCCCTCGTCCACGCGGAACTTACGTTGTATACAACAGGTCGCTCGAACCCAATTACTATAAAAAAAATGTTTTTAGCTATTGATTCTCATGATGTGTGATAGTTAACTAATCTATCGCCATTATATTGTCACGTGAATTCTACACTAGATCAAAGACAGTGTGATAATCACACTGACATCGCCGGGAATCGAAACCGGGACCTTTCATATGGCAGTTAGATCTCTTGCCATTCTGCCACGAAGTTCGTCCTTTAATGGATTAACTCATTACATAGGACCTAGAGCCTAACGCTTACCCGAAGCTGTTATAGGCGAACGGCGCATTTCGTTGGCTCTGCTCATTCAATCCCTGGGCCCGTCCCTCGTTCATACGGGACTTATTTTAGAAAAATTATATATAAGAAGTAAAGAGGGACCGAGGCCACATTTAACAACAACAACAACAACAACAAACCATCACGCCGTTTCCCCGTAGGGGTAGGCAGAGAGAATAGACCGCCACACTACTCTATCCTGCCACACCTCTTCACCAACCTTTAAATTTTGATTAATTTGGTCATGCCATGTTTTCCTCGGTCTGCCTCGACTCCGTACTCCATTTAAGGTATACTTTCTAACCCATCCTTTCTCCATCCATTCGCTCATATGTCCAAACCAACGTAGCGATCCTTTCATAATTTTCATATTACCTTCTTCCGCTCAACATTCCTTTCTTATATCAACATTAGAGATTCTGTCGTATATTGTTCTACAACACATACGTCTTAGGGACCTCATCCCTACCGCATTTATTCTGCTCTCATCCTTCTTCTGCCAGTTCTCCAATGCTTCGCTTTCATACATTAGGGTTGGGACCAGAAATCCGTTGTGAACGTTTGTGAACTCTATTGCCACATTTAATCTACTCATATTTTCCTCTGTGTTCCGCCGTACATGTAGATTACAAAATTATACACAACATGTGCCTATTAAAATAAATATAAAAAAACGATTGAAAAACTAACCCTAAAAGTTCAAAAGAGTTCATAAATCATCGGGCCAATCGTTTGTCTCTGCAGAGTAAATAAATTAGTTAGAGTTGAATACATTTCTCGGCTGATAACTCGGGGATGGCAGTGCTTCCATATGGGATGCATCTCTTGCAGCTGACAGATATTACGTATAAAAACGCATAATAAATATAATGTTTGCAACGCACTCGGGACATCTCAGTGATATTAAATAACTACTTACTTGTTTAAGATGATCGTACAAATTTGATAAAGAGCCTGTCTCTGTAATGCTGTTCCACCTTCCATGAATAAATGCCTAGTTTAATAAACGATCTTCGTGACAGAGTGGCAAGGGCTATGACTGCCATACCGAAGCTCCCGGGTTTTATTCCCGGATCAAAGACAGTGTGATTGTCAGACTTTCTTTGATCTGGTATAGAATGCACGTGACAAATAAAATCATTTATAATATACTTAATTCAGATTAAAACGTATTTTTTTAGATTTTGATAAAATATTATATAGGCGCATTTCACATTTCACAAATATGTGCACCATCTAAAATAGTATTTTGTGTTATATTGTTTTTATTTTGTTATTTTATTAAATATTATTGTATTTTATATTATTTGTTTTAGATTTATTTTGTGAACATTGGTCGATCGAAGTGTGCGCGGGAGATGCCTATTAGTGGCGATGAGTTTCGCAACCCAAAAGAGAAGGATGGAGTGCCGCATCGCTTAAAGTGTGGCCGTCCATTCTTTCTGCCTACCCCTTGGGGGAGACGGCGTGATGGTTGCTAGCTTAGACAGTATCAGATATTTAATGAAATATTTGATAATAACCTTGTAAGGCGATAAATTAAATAATTTATACGAACGAAAACGTCTGTTTTTTAGAAGTTTTATTATATTTTATGTGAATGAGATGTTTCGCCTGTCTAAAGCCTTATCACTGGTATATCCTCAGACAGGCGAAACGTGTCATTCACATAAAATATATTTACTATGGAGTTTTACATCAATGTACAAAACCGAAAACCGTTCAGTTTATATCGTTCTTTCGATAATGAAGATATAAAACTCAAAGAAATAAACTCAAAATCTTAAAAGATGTGTTTTAATTCAATAAAAAAATCGTCATTATGGAATGCCTCGGTGTCAATGCTTTAATAAACCTAAATTGATCTGGATCGAAGGGAAATAATCCCATTTGATATTATCACATAACCACATGTTAAAATTAGCTACGAAATATTATATACTCGTAAATAAAATGAAAGTATTTTTCGACGCAATGAAAATAATAATAATTCAGAAGCACCATGTTAACATGCTATTTATTGGTGCATATTTCTTCACATTTCCATTAGAAACAATATGAAGTAAGTAAGTAACCATCACACCGTCTTCTTGAAGGGGTAGGCAGAAAGAATGGACTGCCACACTTTAACCGATGCGGAACTCCATCCTTCTCTTTTCGCCCCCGCGAGAGACGCGCTGTGATGGGTTCCCTATGGCAGTGTTCCGCAAACGGTGTGCCGCGGCACACTGGTGTGCCGTGAGCCGGATCAGGTGTGCCGCGGCCAAATACATAAAGAAAAAACTGATCGGAAATTAAAACTAAAATTTTCCGAAGCAGAGCTAGCACATTTTTGGCTGCTTATAAAAAATGAGTATCCACTGCTTTCAAAGCGTGCTGTTGCAATTCTATTACCATTTGCCACCACCTACTTATGCGAATTGGGATTTTCAACTCTCACTACTATTAAATCGAAAAAAAGCCCGAGGACGATCAATGAAGAGATGAGAGCAGCCTTATCAACGATTGCTCCAAATTTTGATCGCCTGTGCTCAGTTAAACAGGCTCACATTTCTCACTAAACATCTTTTCATATTATAATAGGTATATTGATTTTTAGTAATAAATACATATTAAAAAAAAACATTGCCTTTTTTCTTTGGTGTACCTCTAAAATTTCTTGATTTGATAGGTGTACCTTGAACACAAAAAGTTTGCGGAACACTGCCCTATGGCATCTCCCGTGCACACTACGATCGTACAACGTCCACAAAATAAATCTAAAACCGATAATATTAAATACAATGATAAAAAATAAAATAACAAAATAATAATAACAACAAATAATGTCTGTTTTCTATAAGTTTCATTACATTTTACTTTAATGTTTCGCCTTTTTAATGCAACAATATGATGGACATAATAATTATGAAAGAAAGATAAGAAAAGTGGCAAATGAATTACCAATAGGAAATCGACCTCCAGGAAGACCACCTAAAAGGTGGGGAGACAGTTAGACATCTACGACATCTACGACTCGTATATAACAGGAACAGGCTCCGAGAAATAACAGAATACAGTCATAAATAAAGCAGAAGAAGAAGAATTATTATAGTTTCCTAGAGCCCAATTTATTTATCAAAAATCTTTCTCGTGTTTAAAATTGAAGTACATGAAAAGTGTACAATTACATTTAATTAACATAAAATTTCATATTTATTCCTTGAGTGATGCCATGGATGTAATATTCTTTCTAAAATATCGTAAATATGTTGAAAGCGAGAAGCTGAGCCACGAGAAAAATGGTGACGTCCTGTATATTTTCATTAAATATAATATCCACCCCAGGCAGTGAAAGAAAGAGAGCAGCGTAGACATTTTTCTTAAATGAAGATTGAAGATCCAAAATAAACAGACCTAAAAGGATAAAATAAACAGATTTCATAAGTTGACATAAGGTAGTAACATAACTCTTATATTAGTCATCTACATCTGATAGCAATGTGCATGAGAATGGCAGATTTTAAATGTGAATTTATTTTAAACGATCATTTTATTGGAAAATTCTAGTAATATTATTAATTTAATAAGTTTAAACTTCGTTTTCATTTAAATATTATTGTTTAAATTTCACCAAAAACAAAACTATTCAAAATATCGATATTGGTAATTGAAATTACTTGAGAGAACTTCATTTTCTTCTTCTTAACTAATTAACTAATAAACCATCACGCCGTCTCCACGAAGGGGTAGGCAGAAAGAATGGACTACCACACATTTCTTTCCTGACATATTTATCTCGCTTCCTCAACATTTTATTATTATTATTATTATTATTTTTTTTTTTTTTTTTTTTTTATGTACACAACAGGTCGTTTCGATCCAATTACTGTATACATTTTTTTATATTTTAGCTATTATATTGATTCTTGTGACATGTGATAGGTAGCCAATCTATCGCCATTTTATTGTCACGTGAATTCTACACCAGACCAAAGACAGTGTGACAATCACACTGCCATCGCCGGGAATCGAACCCAGGACCTTCGGCATGGAAGTCAGAGATCGTAACCACTCTGCCACGAAGGTCGTCGATTCATACATCGTGTCATGCACGCGCGTCGATTTCTCTTCTAATAATTTCTTCTTCTTTATTTAATAAATCTGAAGAAAGCATGTATCGTGGGATGATGAGGTCCAGCTGTCCCTCTCTCTTAGGCGGTCTTCCAGGTAGGCGTTGTCTGGAGAGAATTCCATAAGCGGTTGTGTATACGAGTATGTCACTATTCAATCGAGCTATATGGTCCTTCAATTATCTTCTTATGGATATACTCCACCGAACGATATCCCTTATTTCGCAAGTTTTTCTTATCTCTGTGTTGCGGACACGATCTCGGAAAGTTTTTCCAGTAATTGATTTTAGGATCTTCATCTCAGATGTTCTTAGTAGACCCGGAACCTTCGGGGTTGCAATCAATGCACTTACCACTCGGCCATGAAGGTCGTCGTATGTTATAGAACGTATTATTTAAGTTTTCATAGGATATAAACATTTATAATAAATTTTGCGAGTTCAAGAACTCGGCACTATAACATAACTTGTATGTATAAATGAATAAAGGAATTTGAACTCAATATTATTTCCAATAATAACACTACATAAATTACATCATATTACCTTTACGTTCCTTTCACGAACTCCTCATTCCTGGTCGTACTAACAACACCACACCCGGCCGTTGATTCTGCGCTCATTGTTCCTAATGCAGACACATCCATTAGGGCTTGGTGCTAATCCATACTTGCACTGTACCTACTAGGAATGGGCTAAACTTATCTCCATAATATACATGTGTATACATTTGTAAGGTAATATTAAGGCACATTCTCAATGGGAGGTTCGTCGCACAAACGTAAATTATGCATTAGCGGTTTATTTTGTTCTTGGAACTTCTTGCAACCTCCTGCATTGTAAATTGTGTATACACATTAGTAAGGCCAGGGTCGGCATGTGTGATTTATTTACCCATTTTAACAAAGGAAGAATTTTTTTATTAATATTAAAATTTAAATCGTGTCCGCAACGTAAACATAAGAAAAACTTCGATATCGTTAAGAAGATACTGGAGGGACCATGTAGCCCGAATGGATAGTGACAGACTCACCTATACAGCCGCTTATGAAATTCCCTCCGGATACCGCCCACCTGGAAGACCGCCGGAAGAGATGGAAGGGCAGCTGGACCTCATCATCCGACCAGACATGATTTCTGTGACACAGATCGTCAGATCTATTAAGAGAAGAAGAAGCAGAAAAAGTGAATTTAAATTATAAACATAAACAATAAAAGACAAGTATAAAGTATTGACAGGCAATCGACCTCCAGGAAAATTACCCAAAAAGTGGCCAGAGAGCTGGACATCCATATCCCAGGAATTGTCTCCAAGAAATAACAGGACATATTCCTAAAGCAGAAGAAGAAAAATAAAGCACTATATATTTTACATTCCTCTTCTTCTTTTACCTCTCCCATCGGAGGTTGGATAACTATATCTTCTTCTTCTCAGTCCTCATGATTGTCAGTCACCCGTCAGTCTCAGATTTTTTGCTTTTACCACATAATAAAAGTGTAATATACTAAAATGCAAAATCTTTGGTTTGCGCTGTTTTTGTCTGAAGATTGTTTGGAGTAAAAAATGCAGAATTAAATATGAATGGGTAAAATCTATTCCAGATTATTTATAATTTTAAAAATAAATAATTAAAACGAAAGCTTAAGAGATATATACATTCATTTAATTGTCAAGCTAGCAAGTTAGGTTAAAACCTATACATACAACAGTTCTACAATAGAACATAAAAGTTTATTTTATAGTAGGGTTAAGCAGTTAATCTATATGTTCGACGACATTATCATTAAAGTTTGTAGCTAAGTCTTTTATCTTAAATTGTATCAAAAACACAAAGAAACCTCTTCGGCGTCGGCGTTCTCGTCGCGTCGTTGCCAAATTATAGACCCGAGGCGTCGCGTCGCCGACACTACCAAATACGTTAGAACTTATTAACTTAATTGCTTAGTAGCTGGTTATAAACGCTTGATATTTTAAGTATTCATTGTTCGTCTCATCTCGTAATTAAATGAAGCAAATCGTGTTTGCGTCAATGGTGCTAAATTATAATTGTTAGTAAAGCTATTGCCTTCCATATCAAGGATAATGTTTTAGTAATATTAATACTGAGATACCATAAACTATTTTTATAATTTAAATTGACATGTACACAAACAAATTCCATCTTATTAAAAAGAGACATATTATTCTTAAGCAAGATTTTTGAATGGCCGTAAAATGGGACTTAATAATCAACAATTAAAATCTTCTTCTTCTTCTTCGTCAGCCTTTATCGGTCCACTGCTGGACCTAGGCTTCTTCCCTTCCCTTCCACTCGTCTCTATCTCCTGCCAGCCGGCCCACCTTTTTTGCGGCCTGCCGACGTTTCTCCTATTCTCCCATGGTCTCCACCTTATTATTTTCTGGGTCCATCTATCCTCACTCTGTCTCGCCACATGACCCGCCCATTGCCACTTCAGTCTCGCTAGTCGTTCCATGATGTCTGTTATTTTTGTTCGGCGTCTAATTTTCTCATTTCTGATTTTATCTCGGAGACTGACGCCGAGCAATTAAAATAATTCAACATAATGTTATGGAATTTGTATGATGCTTTGTAATACTATATAATGCCCAGCAACGAGAAAACTGGATAGGCCATAACATCAGGCACCCAGGTCTGCTTATTACTATCGCAGGGGGAATGGTCGAGAGCAGGAACTGCAGAGGCCGCCCATGGGACGCCTATATGTACCAAGTTATAAGGGACATGCGCTGCGGCAGCTACACAGAGATGAAGAGACTGGCTGTGAACAGGACTGGCTGGAGGAAACGAGTGAAGCTTATTGCGGACCAAGGCAGAATTGTAACAATGCAGAAAAATGTAATACGAAAAAGATGTTGAAACGAATAATTTACTTTAACATTGTTATATATAACCTTAACCAAAGCCAGTGCAATTCTCACACTGTATTTGGTCTAGTGTAAAATTCACGTGACAATAAAATGGCGAAAGATTAGGTACCAATTACACGACATAATAATCAATACATCCTTATACATCGAGTTCGCTCGCGCTGTAATGATGTGAAGATTTATTATATTACTACTAAATAATTAAATAGTTTAATTAAATAAATTAACTACTTTAACTTATTTTATTGTCTTTCAAACAAAAGTTTTTAATTTTTTTAAAGAGTCTATTTGTCTCAATTGAGAATCGCTGATGACATAATTCTGTTGTCGGAGTCTCCCGAACAACTCCGAGAAATGCTGGAAGCTTTAAATGAATCATCTCAAAAAATGGCATTAAAATGAATATGACAAAGACAAAAATATTAACTAACACAAATTGAAAACATTACAATCCATTATAAAAATGTACAAGTGGTGGATGAATATGTGTGCCTTGTTCATATGTTAGCTTTGGGAAGATTAGTATATATAAAGGAATAAGTTTATAACACTTTCACGTAGTTATTTGACGGCCCAAGAAAGGGGAAATTTGCCATTCCCATTAAATATGATACAACTTCTAGAAAACAAGCGATTTTATTCGTTATAATAATTAATTTATTTTGGAATTTTAAATTATTTTTCAAGAAAAAATAATAAAAAGTACCTATTTTTTAAGGATTAATTGTATCTCAATAGAGACGAAGATGCAAATTGGAAAAATAATATGGTGATAGAGATGTTTACAGGAGTGTCAAGATAAACTGTCATTGGTTAGGTTAAGTGCACGCTTTATGTAATACAACATTCTCCATTACAGCTTTTCTTATGACCACGATTTCATGATTTTAATCAATGGGTAAAATCCAGTATTCGTCTACATGTATTTGTATACATTCAAAAAAACTAACTAACTAATTAACCATCACGCCGTCTCCCCGAAGGGGTAGGCAGAAAGAATCGACTGCCACACTTTTCTTTCCTGACATATTTCTCTCGGTTCCTCAACATTCACACATCGTTTCATGCACGCGCGTCGATTTTTTTGACTCCTCACATGGCCGACATTCAGTATTTGATTTATTTGATCGTGCCACGTTTTCCTCGGTCTTCCTTTATTTCTGGTTCCATTTACATCGTTAACATATAATTTTTTAACCACTCTTTCTTCATTTATACTTTCCATATGTCCAAACCATCTTAATGATCCTTTCATTATTTTGTTCATGACACCATCATTCGCACCGCACTCACTTCTTATATTTTCATTCGACACTCTATCATACACAGAGTATCCACATATTCGTCTAAGAGATCTCATTTCAACTGCATTTATTCTATTTTCATCCTTCGTTTGCCATATAATATAATAAATTTTCTAGAAAACTTATGTTTTCATTCGTATTAATTATTTAATATGAAGTTTTACATCCTTGTTCAAGAAACAATAAATAATTTAATTTTGAGTTTTATATTGTTTTTCCAGAAAAAAGAAATAAAAAAGTACCTATTTTTTAAGTCATAGAAGGATCAAACAACCGTATTCTATTAGAATTCAAGCGCCGCTATCCACATTTTGTAATCCCCATCAGCGTTGCTGGGATGTGGTGAGTGGTGAGGTTGTGTATGCATCACTCGAGCCAGCGTCCCGCTCCGGAGCTGTGCTCCCGCCCCCTCACGGCTTTGTATGCAGATCTCAAATGCACTCGAACAGAATTTTTATTCACCCAGATGTCTCAAATGCGACGCACTTTTACGGCGTGTCTGCGATTCTGAATGCACCACTCGTGACCCTCCGCGAGGATTGGAAAATAAGGAAACATTGTCGAAAGATACGGTTTCTTTTTTTAATCATTTCGTTTATTTTATTCATTTATAAAGATTACAAATATTACAGATGCCTTTTGATTCATATCATAAATTGATTTCAATATGTTTATAAAATATATATAAACCAAAGGACCACCTTATATATTGTTCGTCAATAAATTAAATGTTTATATGATTATTAAACAACTGAGTTTTAACATTGATAAATCCTTTGAAATCTCAAAACACCTGCATATAATATTATATAGTGTAAATAAAAAAATCTAAGGTACAATCGTGTTTTTACGTGTTTCTCAAAGATGAAAAATATGTAGTACGTGTAGCCGATTTAGAAGCTCTTGAAAAAAAAAACTTGAAAGCTTTTTGTTGTACGCTAACAATAGGTAGACACGGGCCTATTATGCTGGATTTGTGGGGAGAAATTCACGCTTTTCTTAATACCATATAAAAACCCTGAAAAAGTAAAGTTTTGCAATTATTTCTCAGACATATTAATGAAAACTCGCTATTAAATTATATTTTTATCACAAGAATCAATATTTAATCGAAGTTATTATGAATCAAAAAGTTAACGTAATAGAAAGACCTAGAATTACATAACTAATATATATAGAAGATTAAAATTTGATCAGTCAACATTAATATGGAAACTGACAAATCAACATTTAATTGGTCATTTGTATCTCAGTGGAATAACGTGACTTCATAGGCAAGAATCCTGCTGATAGCGCGGTTATCATTTTTTGTTGATGGAAACGTACGTTTTCTAGAAGTTTTATTATATTTTAGGGGAATGACATGTTTCACTTTCCTGGGATATATCAATTGTTTCACATTTGATAATACCTTAAAAAAGGCGAGACGTGTCATTCTCGCAAAATATAGTAAAATTTATAGAAAATATACGATTTAATTCATATTAATGATATAATCTGGAGTTTTACACCATTGTTCCAAAAACAATATATTAAACAATTATTTTTTCTTATAAATTATAGATTTTTTTGTTTGTTCCAATGACAATTTGAATAATTCTTCAATATTATTTTTAAGTTTTTGCTGGTTTTGGTTTGTCTCAAGTGCCTAATTACAGCTTATTTAAAAAAACGGTGGATACGTGGAACATAAATTAAATAGACAATATGTGCACCATCTAAAAAGAACATTATGTGTGAAATTATTTTTATTTTGTAATTTAATTTTTTATCATTTTATTTTATATCATTTGTTCTTTGTTTATTTTGTGGATGTTAGACGATTGAAGTGTGTGCGGGAGATGCCTATTGGTGGCGATGAGGTTCGCAACCGCGTCTCCCGCGGGGCGAAAAGAGAAGTGCCGCATCGGTTTAAGTGTGGTAGTCCATTCTTTCTGCCTACCCTTTCGGGGAGACGGCGTTAGTTAGTTAGTTTTATAATTATAGAAGTACGAGATCTGTACAATTTAATTAGGTTAATTGATATACTTGGTAATGTTTGCACACGAATTTCATTATGACAAATCCTTTATGATCCGATGCCGACAGAGAAGAATTAGAGTTAGTTTTTCAATAAATTTGATATTGATCCAAACTGTTGTCAGCGTTTTAAAAGATAATAAAATAGAAGATAATAAACTAACTAACTAACCATCACGCCGTCTCCCCGGAGGGGTAGGCAGAAAGAATGGAACGCCACACTGTTCTGTCCTGACATGCTTCTCTCGATTCCTCTACATTCATACTTCTTGTCATGCACGCACGTCGATTTCTCGGACTCCTCACGTGTCTGACATTCAATATTTGATTGATTTGATCGTGCCACGTTTTCCTCGGCCTTCCTCTATTTCTAGCTCCGTTCACATATACCTTCTTTACCATTCTGTCTTAACTCATTCTTTCCATGTGTCCAAACCATCTTAATGACCCTTTCCTTATTTTGTTCATAACACTTTCATTCGCACCACATTCACTTCTTATACTTGCATTTGTCACTCTATCATATACAGATTTGGCACACATTCGTCTTAGAGATCTCATTTCTACTGCATTTATTCTACTTTCATCCTTCTTTTGCCAGTTCCATGCTTCACTTCCATCCTTCTTTTGCCAGTTCCATGCTTCACTTCCATACATAAGGGTCGGCACAAGAACGATAGAAGATAATAGAAGATAATATAAACATATTTCGATAGTTGATACTTTTTGACAAAGTTACATGCTTTCAAATCGAAGCGCTGGGTACAGACAGACGCTGGGCCCTTTGTGTCAGATGGGCCGAGAGGCGCGAATCAAAAGCCATGTTTATTACGGTGTGTTTTGGATGGGTTGCCATTTAATTGTTAGTTGGAGGATTGCTCCGCCAGCCGCCCAAATGTACCGCTGCTAATGGAGTCATCCGAGTGCACGGCGAGAACAGACATTATGACATTCAAGCGGCGTTTTGATCGCGTCATTGCGATAATTACAATTTGATATTTAGCAAAAAATGCACGCACATTGCAAGGCGTCATATACAATATGATTTATTATATAAAAACAGTTATAACCCTTATGTATGGAAGTGAAGCATGGAACTGTACCTTATGTATGAAAGTAGAATAAATGCAGTAGAAATGAGATCTCTTAGACGAATGTGTGGATACTCTGTGTATGATAGAGTGTCGAATGAAAATATAAGAAGCGAATGAGGTGCGAATGATGGTGTTATAAACAAAATAATTAAAGGATCATTAAGATGGTTTGGACACATGAATAGAATGAATGAATAAAGAATGGTAAAAAATATATATATTAACGATGTAAATGGAACTAGAAATAGAGGAAGACCGAGTAAAACGTGGAACGGTCAAATTAATCAAATATTGAATGTCAGCCACGTTAGGAGTCAGATAAATCGACGCGCGTGCATGACACGATGTATGAATGTTGAGGAAGCGAGAGAAATATGTCAGGAAAGAAAAGTGTGGCAGTCTATTATTTCATAGGTGATGATTAGTTAGTTAGTTAGTTAGTTTAGTATTTTTATTTTTTAGTATTTTTAACACTTTTCAGACATGTTTTGGTTATGACACAAACTTTTTCAATGTACAAAATGTTAACCAATTATGAATCCACAACACAAAGTGAAGGCGAATACAGAAGACATAACCTGTATGTGCATTTGTATCGCTTAAGTAGTCTTATTACGATTTAATTTAAATAATTATTTTCTGTGGTTAAACCGTTCTTCGAAAAGTTATCACTCGATAGAACTGTGAAGAATGTCGATATGTTTCACATTAGATGGAACTAACCCAAAGAAAAATGGAAATGTTTAATGTTGCTAATAGAAAACTAATACTATAATTTATAAGCTAATCAAAACAAGCTAACTATCAAAACTTGGAAACACGTCGTCTCCCGAATGTCATGCACTCAAGTCTATTTCTTTGTCTCCTCACGTGGCCAACATTTAAAATTTTAATTATTAAATCGTACCGCGTTTTCTTCGGCCTTCCTCTTTTTCTTGTTCCGTTTATGACGTTAATATATACGTTCTTAGCCATTATTTCTTCATTCATTATTTTTATGTGTCCAAACCATCTTAATGATCCTTTGATTATTAATCAATTAATGATTAATTCTAATTTTAGTTGTCTAATCTTAAAAAAATACAAATTATATCCTCTGTCAAAAAAGAAAACAAACATTAATTTCAAATGCATGTCTATTTTTAATAGCTTTCAGTGACTCAGCAAACATTTAATAATTTATTGGTGGTATACGGGAGCCATTTGGGTACCTTTAAACCACTTAACTGAATGACATCATACATAAATAAACCCTTCAAAGGAACTCTATCATTTAGTATTACAAAATTTTTAACGGAAATGTATTTATCTTGTAAAAGAAAAATGGCCCTAATAGACATCCCTGAGGGACTCCGTAATCGTTGAATAAGAAGAGTTGAACGGCTTTATAAAACACTGACATAAAGTATATCAATAAATCTTGCTAAAATACTTGAGTATATCTCCCAGTGCGAATTTCTAACACGTGTCGGTAGATTTTTTTCCTTTTACTTCCCTGTTTCATCAGATATTTCACACCACGAACAAAACAAGAAGTATTTTTTTTGCTAAAGGGTTTTGATCCCTCCTGAAATACTACTAAGAGTATTGACCCCATCCTAAATGAACGAAGCATTGTGTCGATTGACTTATATCATACAAACGTTGGACTTTTCGAGGAATCAATTTACCAAATTTATTAGAATTCTTATGATTTTATTGCATTACGCATAATAATTCTTATATTATTAGTATACTCATTGTATATCATTGTATGTATGTAAACAACAAATAATAGAAACTATTCATATCCTTATTATTATTCTTTACATGAATACGTGAACTATACATTAGCGTGAATGGTGAAAATTTGGAGCAAGTAGTTGAGTTCGTGTATTTAGGTAGTATGTTTACAAGAGATGGGCGAGTGGAGAGGAATATTAAAAGAATGGTTGGGGCAGGCAACAAAGTGAATGGTGCACTTAAAGTTGTCATCGCAAACAAAAACCTATCCAAAAAAGCTAGAATGGCAGTGCACAATGGTGTTCTTCTACCGACCCTTGGAACTGGCAAAAGAAGGATGAAAGTAGAAAATGCTGTAGAAATGAGATCTCTTAGACGAATGTGTGGATACTCTGTGTATGATAGAGTGTGGAATGAAAATATAAGAAGTGAATGCGGTGCGAATGATGGTGTCATGAACAAAATAATGAAAGGATCATTAAGATGGTTTGGACATATGGAAAGAATGAATGAAGAAAGAATGGTAAAAATATTATATGTTAATGATGTAAATGGAACCAGAAATAAAGGAAGACCGAGGAAAACGTGGCACGATCAAATAAATCAAATATTGAATGTCGGCCATGTGAGGAGTCAGAGAAATCGACACGCGTGCATGACACGATGTATGAATGTTGAGGAAGCGAGAGAAATATGTCAGGAATGAAAAGTGTGGCAGGCCATTCTTTCTGCCTACCCCTTCGGGGAGACGGCGTGATGGTTAGTTAGTTAGTTAGTTACATGAGTACGAGTACTGCCGGTTTCTGTAGTTCGGTATATAACTTAACTATTATATTTAGTTATCATACATACTCTACTTATAATAATAATAAATTGGATAATTTATAAAGCGCCATTTTTATGAATTGCTCATCTCAAGGGCGCTGTAGAAGATGCTCCGTTTTATCAACTAGATAATAATAATAATGATAAAAAATATATAATATATACACATATTTAGTACGAGGGCTGCACCCGACGAAATCGATCAGCTGTCTGATCAGATGAATTATGTCTTGAAGTCATTTAATATGGAGGCATATCTGTTATTACATACATAACAATATTTGAACTACGTATAATATATTATTTATTAAATTTATGCCACATGACATTTAAAATATTTCATATTAACTAATCCAAACCCAAAAATTACATTATGTGGAATCATTCCGAGAATTAGCTACCCTAGTAATTTCTTTTTAATTATATAGTAAACAAACTAACCCAAAACACAATAAATTTACATTATATATAATAGAATCATCAAAAAAAAATTAAAAAGTGATTATTTAAGTGATTATTTAATAAAGTGATCATTTATTTAAACAAGTGATCATCACAAGATTTCTACTTTCTTGAGGTGTGCAAGAGAATTTTTCCAGGCTGAAAGGCCGACTATAGCAAAGAACCGGTCGCGAAAATAAGTGCAAATACAGCGATTCAGATAATCGACACATCAGAAGATATTGTAAGTGGAGATATTGGAGTCAATTATTTTGAGTTTTGATTTTGCTGGTGCAAATGTTTAGATATAACATATATGGTACTAGTATTTGCATTCATTGTCACGTGAATCTATCGTCATTTTATTGTCACGTGAATTCTACACCAGACCAAAGATAGTGTGACAATCACATTGCCATCCCCGAGAATCGAACCCGGGACATTCGGTATGGAAATCAGAGCTCTTACCACTCTGCCACGAAGGTCGACAATTACGAGTATATTGTGGTTTATAGAATGGTGGGAAGTATTTTGATTAAATATGTCAGTATAAATTCAATTACAGTAAGTAATCTATTCAATCTAGCAAAGGAATTTCTTACATATTCGATATTTCGCACCTGAGTCCCGAAACGTATTTGTGAAAAGTCCAAAAAAAAATTAGTAAAAATATATTGTTTTCAAAAAGTAAGGAATTGACCAGAGTTTTAAACTTTAATGAGAATATGTTTTTTATTGGATAATACTGTATTTTGTTGATATTTAACGTCAACAAATACAGATACAATGTCAGAAACATTAAAATAAATTCAAGCAATCATAATAAGCAGTATACGCGTCAGATAAATTTTCCCCAAAGTACACTCATGTTATTCCGAAATGTACAACATCAGGCATTTTTACATTTCATAAAATAAGTACTGCGCATAAAAGATTTCCTTTATGGAGGTAGACCGCAGTAAATAGAATCTCGAGTGTTTAATATGCTGAGTCAGTTGCACGCGGTGAATGCGTTATTTTATTTTATGCAGTTGTTTACCGAGCTTTCCGCGTATAGGGGGGGACTGTACTTTACCTTGAAGTGCTAGGTGTATTGTATCGATTTTGTAATTAGACATGGTTTCCTGTAACTTCATATGTGTAACTGTCCGAATAGAAGAACTTGCTTACTAACTAACTAACCATCACGCAGTTTCCCCTAAGGGATAGGCTAAAAGCATGAAGCATGTTTGAAGCATGCAATAAGAATAACTTTATAGTGAATGTGTCCAAGTCTAAAGTGATGGTATTTGAGAAGGAAAAACAGAACATTGAAAAATTGGATCAAGTTACCGAATTTATTTATCTAGGAAGCCTCTTTCTGTTCAATTTTATTATGGACAAAATCATAGAAGAGGTAGTTGGCTTGGGACTAGGTTATAAAATAGACAGTAAAACTGTGAAAGTCATTTGCTATGCAGACATTGCCGCATTAATAGCTGAGTCTGAAGATGATTTGCAAATAATGTTTTACAAATTCTATACAGTATCACAAAGGCTTAATATGGCTATATCAGTGAGCAAAACAAAAAGTCTCACTATTTCTAGACAACCTACAAGATGTAAGCTGACTGTTGATGATATACCTGTGGAGCAAGCAATGAGTTTCAGATATATGGGAGTAGAGATCTGCGGCCATAATGATCTTTATACTGAAGTACAACAACGAGTCAATAAAGCTTCTGCCGTGTCAGGGTATCTGAAGAATCTGGCCTGGAAGAACAAGCACATGCGTATCGATTGAAAGAATGGGTGAGAGAAGAATGAAGTATACAAGCAGTGTTAGTGGAAAGAGAATATTAAAGAATGCGTGGCATTACCAAATTAAACAAGTACTGAAAGGCGGACACTTTCGAATCCTCGCTAGATTCATCCGCTTGATGTGGTACCTCCAGAATTGTCTTCTCTGCCTACTCCATCTCACAATGTCTTAAATTTTGTAAGGATCTACGATTTTGTTCATTGGATATCCTATCTCTAAGGATTCTTAAATACCCTGGCAGCATTATCGCTAAAGCGCTTGACCCGGACATTAAAATAAATTGCAGATTTGAAGTGCCGCGAACTGCATTTAATAAAATGAGAACATTCTTTGCAACGATAATCTTAACTTGAAACTCCGACAAAGAATCATTAAATGTTAAATATGGTCTGCTCTACTATATGGCTGCGAATCCTGGACTCTGAAAGTGAATGTAATGAACCGGTTGGAAGCGTGCGAGATGTGGATATATCTCAGAGAGCTCCGTATACCGTGGACCGATAGGGCCAGTAATGCAGACGTACTACAGAGAGCCAGAGCCAATAGAGAGCTGTTGTCGAGTGTGAAAATTAAAAACGTTTCATGTTTGGGTCATGTGCTAAGGGGAGAAAAATACCACCTCCTTCGACTGATATTAATAGGTAAAGTAGAGGGACGTCGGGGAGTTGGTAGAAGGCAGCTGTCCTGGCTGCGGAACATCAAAGAGTGGACAGGAATAACAAGAGTTCAGAACCTGTTCCAAGTGGCGCAGGAATAGAGATGCCTTTGCTGCTCTGAATTCCAACGTTGGGGGGACCTGACACACACCGAAGGAAGAAGAAGGGTTGTCATTTTTGCTACTTTTGGTGGGTTCTACAGTACCATATTTTTCTTCTTATTTTTGGTGAAAGGGATGATGACGACCATGGCCTTAATGTCAGGTGTTAATCTCAAAAAGACCTTCGTTATCGGTGGCGTCCATTAGGCCGCACGGGTGACCGCTGCCGCCTCGACTACTTCAGTTTTATCGCGGTGCTTTATTTCATTCGCAAATTACCCCACGTTTCATTTGCCCGCCATTTTTATACCCGTTTGGTGATATTAACATCAATCCTCTGGACGTAGCCGGCACCTGAAATGGGGCATTTGATTACAAGCGACCTTATTAACGCCCAACGTATTTATTATAACGAGTGGGTTTCTTTTATTAACTGACACATAGTAAAACAGGTGTATAAGTGACTTAGTTGAGGGTGTCATTTTGTTTTAACATAGTCCCCATTTTTGTTATTAAATTGGTATTCACCGAACATTCGTTTTTTGCGTAAATATATTTTATTTTTATTTTGATAACTTTAGGATTATATATTAATATTTCTCTGATAAACGTATGCTGATCTTCCATAGCGTAATATTTTTAAATAATGTTTCGATGTTTAATTTTTTTTTTCAAAATCCACAACGCAAAATGATGGTGTAAATTATATAAGGGGGTATTCTCGTCTAGGCACCCAAATTTTAGGTGTTTTTTCAGGGGCTACCTAACTTTTTTTTTAAAATTATAATTCAGTTGTGGCTTGACGAATGCTGTTTGGAAAAATAAAAATATGCTAAAGGACAACTTAATTCGAATCTATTATACAAGACATGCGTACGTCCTATAAAGACACATGGAAAAGAAACGAGAGCTGACACCATCAGAACAAAAAGTCTCCTAAGAACCACAGAAAAGAAGACTCTCCGATCCGTTTCGGGAACGACACTCCGAGACAGAATAAGAAATTCTGAAATAAGAAAGATCTGCAATATAGAAGATTTCGTGCGATGGGGAAGACTGAGACGCTACTGGAGAGATCATGTGGAAAGAGCATGTTCTGAAAGAGTGATAAATATAACCTCAAATACAAGGTACCAACAGGAAATTACCTGCAGGAAGACTACCTAAAAGATAGCGAGACAGTTGGACATCTGCATCCCAGGAACAGGCCCCGAGAAATAATAGGACACAGCCCTAAATAAAGCAGAAGAAGAAGAAGAAGAAGAATTTAAAATGATCTTACATCTTGAGATTTCAGTAAAATCATTAGATGATCTGAAAATAATATTTATAATATTCCTAAAAAAAAGCGAAATATTTAAAATTTGAAATAAATTCTTGTAGATAGGTTCTATCAATATATTAAACGAGAAAATCCATGGGTAGGGTGTGATTTTTTGGTAGTTTTCTGTATGTATCATTAAACATTTATTGCTGTGTCTGCATGGAACAACTCATTGATTCACAAATTAGATGAGGGATCTCATCCGGATTTGCGAGGAAAAACTCGATCTGGCGAATGAAACGGTATTGCTCGCCAGCCCGGATCTGCCGCCTGAATACGAAAATACGGTAGCCGAAACGTGAAATCGGTTTTCCTCATCCTTCATCTTTAATGCCAGCCCTTCACGGCGGGAAACGAAATTTCACCACCAGCCATCTTGTGAAATAGGATTTTTTTTCTCAAATTTTACTCGAAAACATGTTAATAAAAATCTGTCGCGGTTGATGAAATTTTTATTTTAAATTTTATGCCTACACGATTTTTTAAAAAACAAAAATGGCGACGCAAAATGGATTCCTTGTTTTCTCATATCCCAACTGTGTCCCGCCTTTCTTATACTATTTACATTAAGATTATTACTATTATTTTCCATTGCTCCTCCGATAGCGACAGCAGAGATTGTTTTACCTATCGGCCACCAGAACCAACTTGCCTCTGGTGACACCGGTGGGAAGAGCAATTATTCTGCTGAACGCAGTCTCCTCGAAGATCGACGTCTTTCATATTAGTGAAAGTAAGTTCAGAAGGTAAATACGCTTAATTCTGGAAATATCTTGTCTTTCTAATGTCGAACCATCTTTCATGTTTTCTGGTAGTATAATATGTATAATATATTATTTTACCTGTTCTCAATAGATGCCTTAAAAAATAATTTTATCTTGGCCAAATCAATCAATTAAGTAGAAACAATTTCGGGAAAGAAGGCGACCGAAGAATTCCGTTGGGCGGCCTTTGGAAAATTACGTCATGTTCTCACCTCTAAAATACCACAATGCCTCAAGACTAAAGTCTTCAACCAGTGGGTCTTGCCAATCATGACGTTAGGAGCCGAGACGTGGACACTGTCAAAAGGTCTAGTTTACAGATTCAAGGTCGCCCAACACGCCTTGGAAAGAGCTATGCTTGGAATAACCTTGAGGGACAGATTTAGAAACGAATTTATTCGTCAACAAACCAAGGTGACCAAGGTGGCTCTAAGGATGGGCGGGCTGAAGTGGCGATGGGCTCGCCATATTTGTCGGAGAACCGACGGCCGATGGAGGAGACGGGTTCTGGAGTGGAGACTTCGTACAGGATTCCGCAGAGTTGGACGTCCCCCTGCCCGCTGGACCGACGATCTGAAGAGGATTGCTGGACATGGATGGATGGGAGCGGCAATGAATAGGGGGCAGTGGCGTGCTTTGGGAGAGGCCTACATTCAGCAGTGGCTGACAGAAGGCTGATGATGATTGATAAAATAAACTGATTTGATTTGATTACAGTTAAGATGATTCTATTGTTGTATAAAGCATTTGTTTGTATTTGTAAGTGCTCAGCATAGAAGGAAACAAAATAGAGTAGCTTCTATGTAGCTTGGTGTCTGCTTTAATTCGCTAACTAACTAACTAACGATGACGCCGTCTCTCCGAAGGAGTAGGCAGAAAGAATGGATCGCCACAATGTTCTTTCTCAACATACTTCTTTCGAATAAATAAAAAATAACATTACGTGGCATACACGCACATCGATTTCTCCGACTCCTCACGTGGCCGAAATTTAATATTTGATAGATTTGATCGTGACACGTTTACCTCGGTCTTTATATTTTAGCTTAAATGAAATAACTGTTAACGTCAGTCCCGTATGGATGAGAGACGGGTCTAGAAAATGAATTTTCAAATTCCAAGACATTTCATAAAACCCATTTTCAGTTCAAGTTGCGTAGTCTTCTGCCATTGTTTCAGACATGAAAATGCGCAAAGAGAATCTATTGAAAGTATTTCTATTTATTGTTTGTTAATAATGATGTAAAACTCCGGTAATACGAATAAAAACGTTTGTTTTCTAGAAGTTTTATTACATGATATTTTATGATAATGACATGTTTCGCTTTTGATGCCAAGAGATTGCGAACACATTGTCCAAAAAGCTCTCAGCATTCCCACAAAACCAAGAAGAAGTGGTCGACCAATGGCAACATGGTAGGCCAACATGGAAAAGGAGCTCCAACGCGAGAACCTGACAGTGGAGATGTGTCAAAATAGAAAAGTTTGGCGTTTTTCGTACGAGGAATGAAGAAGAGTGGAGGAGAATGAGATCTTTGAGAATTACCATATTTGATAATGCCTCTTTCTGTCGAAACATGCCATTGCTATAAAATATAATATAATAAAACTTTTAGAAAACAGACGTTATGAAAGTATATCTTTTTATGATTTTGTTCCGTGCATGGGTAATTCGCAATGTCTTTAACGTGAAGTTTTTATAAGCAATCACACATTGTCATGCAACGTTCGTTTATTAAAATGGTCGTATGGTTTGCGCTTCGTTTCCTGTGTCTGAGGTTCACTATTTGAATGTAAATTATCGTTTGTTTTTTATTCATTAAAACGGCCAACCTCCGAATGCCAATCGCATTCAAAATCGGCTAAAAACGTGTTACCATGAGAATATTTGTAATTCAGATACATTTTACGAACAAAAAACCGCACGTCATAAATTTAATTCATTTTTAATCAAATACAATTGTTTCAGGAGACTTTACCTATAATCGACCTACATTCTCCACTCCATTTAAAATAATTAATACGAATGGAAACCTCCGTTTTCCGGAAGTTTTATATATTCAACCTTTCTAAGGCATTAGTAAATGTGATTTCGCTATTCTAAGACATCATCAAATGTGTGGCATTCTAAGGCATTATCATTCTATCATGTTATAACATATCATATTCTTTCTATGTCCTGTTAGGTCTCCCTAACGTTGACTATCACCCTTGAGTAGGCCTCCCTGTTCTGGGCAGCTCGGAACAGCTCCTCCACGGTCCTCAGCCCTATCCACTCTCGGATGTTCCTCAGCCAGGAAACCTGCCTTCTCCCAACACCTCGTCGACCCTCAATCTTACCCTTTAAGATCTGATGTAACAGTGCGTACTTTTCGCCTCTTATAACATGGCCCAAGTAGGACACCTTACGGACTTTGATGTTGGTTAGCAACTCTGGCTCTATGGAGAACCTTTTGGGTTATAAAATAAATAAAATGTTATGAACAAAATAATGAAAGGATCAAAATATGTAAAAAAAGCTTTATGTTAACGACGTGAACGGAACTAGAAATAGAGGAATACTGAGGCAAACGTGTCACGATCAAATAAATGTAATATTAATTGTCGGCCACGTGGTCACAACACGGAGAAATCTATGTGCGTGCAGTACACGATGTATCAATGTTGAGGAAACGAGAGAAGTATGCTATGAAAGAACAGTGTGGTGGTCCATTGTTTCTGCCTACCCCTTCAGATAATGGCGTTATTTAGATTTTATTTATTTAGAATGAACTTTTAACAAGATAATGTTTCTTTTTTATATGCTTTATATACAACACTCACATTTATTAAAAAAATAAAATATCAAACATGTTTCGGACTATCCAGCCAGTGATATTAGATAAATATTTAAAATATTATAAAATTGTTTACATATATGGTCATTTTGACAGATGTAATAATGATTTATTTTGGAACGTATATGCTTTTGTTATAACAAATATTATGAATACATTAAAAATAATAATTTAAAGGCCTTACTTGGGTTTAGGTATTAACTTATAACAAAGGAAATAAATCTATGATTGGACTTGACGTTAAATTTATCTGATTATTTATAATATTTTCTTTATTTTAAATTGCTTTTTTAATTTCTTAAATTTCGAGATTGTTCAAAGTTATTATTAATATGCAAAATTTCAACGCTGTCCATATATGTAAACATATTTATAATATTTAAAATTTTATATAATATTACTGATGCAGGGCTGGTTAGTCCGAAACATGTTTGATATTTTATTTTTATTTTTAACTAACTAACCATCACACCGTCTCCCCGAAGGTAGGCAGAAATAATGGACTGCCAAATTTTTCTTTCCTGACATATTTCTTTCGATTTCTCAACATTCATACATCGTGTCATGCACGCGCGTCGATTTCTCTGACTCCTCACATGGCCATTTTCAATAAATGTGAGGGTTGTATACAAAGTATATAAAAAATAAACAATTAACATCTACAACACAAAGTTATGGCGAACATACAAGAAATTTTATCAAGATATTTCAATTAACAGCATTAATATTTTTTAAGAGTTTTTTTTTATATCGAAGCGAAGAATGTGACCGAATATTTTGGTTTAACAGTCGGTGTTGGCAGTTTAGGGCTGAAGGCTGACTGAGGGGAGGTGTAATTGCAGGTAAGTTGGGTGCGGTGCCCCATTAATATAACGACCCAGTACTTAATATTTGATAATGATCACTTGGAATTTTCGAGCCCGGGGCAGCGCACGCTTCTTGGCTCCTCCCATTAATCGCTTCCACCTGAATTGTGCTGAAAATGGGGTGGAAGTCCTGTTTGAATATTTTGGGAAATTGACCTTTTTGTGGCCATTGTGACTCATTGAACAAATACAACAAGCCATCTATGTACACGGCATTGAATTTTAATTTATTGAAATTTATTGAAATTCAATGAAAATATAAAAAGTGAATGCGGTGCGAATGATGGTGTTATGAACAAAATAATGAAAGGATCATTAAGATGGTTTGGACATATGGAAAGAATGAATGAAGAAACAAAATCGGGTGGTGGTCTAGGAGATAGATCAAGCCTGGACACGACCAGATTCCTTCTTCATAATAATGAGCTATTTTCTGCTCACATTGAAGATTGTAAAATAAATTCTAATATCATTGACATAAATCCTTGATGTTAGTCTTTTATATTAAAAAAAAATAAAAAATAAAATATCAAGACTGTCTCAAATTATCAAGACTGTCTTAAATTATCAAGACTGTCTCAAATTATCAAGATTGTCTCAAATTATCAAGACCGTCTTAAATTATTAAGACTGTCTTAATTTAAATAGATTAATGCCTTTATCACTCAAACTCCCAAGAGAGACCAGCCTGCCCAACAGACCAAAGTTCTACAAGGAGAAGAAGAAGAAGAAGAAGAAGAAGAAGAAGCCTTTATCACTCTTAATCACTCTTTTGCAATGATAACATAAATTTGAAACTCTGCCAGAGAATGATCAAATGCTGTGTGTGGTCTGTTTTATTGTATGGATGTGAAACGTGGACCTTAAAAGTCAACTCGATGAACCGACTGGAAGCATTCGAAATGTGACTCTATCGCCGAATGCTCAGAATTCCCTGGACAGACATGGTTACCAATACGGAAGTCCTGAGGCGAGCTAGAGTTGACAGGGAACTGTTATTAATTATCAAGGTTTGGAAGATTTCTTATCTGGGTCATGTACTGCGTGGGGAAAAGTACCACCTTTTCCAACTGTTATTGGAGGGGAAAATTGCAAACATAATCCTACATATTAAGTGTTAAATTAAAAATCTAGGTTTTTATGTCTCATAATTTTTATTTTTATTTTTCGCTGCAACTGTTCCGTCAACCTATGTTGACATCATCAGGTGTTATAATAATTTATCAACTGTTTCGGCCAAAACAATGGACTATTTAAATAATTCTACTTGTTCGGCACAACGTGCACCCCTTTTGGCAAGGGCTGCATTGATGGAAGGCTAGCTAAGTTTTCAGTTAGCTTTGTTGAATACGATGAGAGGACTCGAAATTGAGGTATGATTGGTTTTCTGAATGTCACATTGTAACAAAGCAAGGTTAGAAAATTTAGTTATCCAATTGAGTATTGAGTACATGACTTAACTAGCATGTCTAAGAAAGAATACCAGGCACTTTTGACCTGGTAAACTTCTTTAAACTCCTCTACATGAATACAGCGTGTTATGAACTAACGTCGAATTTTTCGACTGCGTTGTCGAGGCTCAATTTGACTCTCGACAACTTCGAATATAAAATTGTTTGTCGTTTGTATTTTTTAATTTCGCATTATCAGCGCATTTATTATACTTTCATATTTATTTTGACAGTTTCATGCATTTTGGCAGGTACAAGGATATCACTGTGCATTGCCATTTTAGCTATTGTAGACATGGAATTATAATATTTTACGAATACAAGTTACAAGTGTCTCAGTATAATATATTTTATTCATATTGAAATTAAGTTAGTGGCATGGTACTGAATAATTTCAGATACAGTTAAAAATATATGTTTTAAATTAGTTAAATAGCCACTAAGCTACGAAAGAGCCTTGACGTTTCAAACTTGTCTGAAAAGTGAAACGTAGCAATTTACTATGTTTTCTGAACATTCTTGATCGCATAAAGTAAAGCTTTAAAACATAAATATACACGCGTAGGTCCTTTAATCAGCTGATTCTATGGCCAGGGCTCCATTATAGATAATAGAATTAATTCTCAACGAATAGTTGGGTCTGAATACAGCGGAGAGGCTCCTAGTGACCCTTCCCTATTCCCTATTCTCCAGAAATCATCTGTCATTCAGGGTTCTGAAACCTTTACATTTAAAGTGAAATATGTGGGTTATAATAAAAATTATCGCAAAAGAACGATTAATATTTAGAAAATCTATTAATTTCCAGTATTCAACTGAATTTTCATGTAAGTTAATTTTTTCAAAATGTTTCTTTTGATGTTTAATGTTTAATTTTTTTTTATTACTTATTATACAATACTCGCTTTATTAAAAAAAAAATTAAATACCAAACATGTTTCGGACACACAAGCCCTTCATCAGTCATATTATATAAATATATAAATATTAAAAATACTATAATTTTTTTTCGTCAAAATAGACCACATTTGTGAATTTTTTTAATAATATTTTTATTTATATTTATATAATATGACTGATGAAGGGCTTGTGGGTACGAAACAGGTTTGGTATTAATTATTTATTATTACTATTAAAGTGAGTGTAGTATACTAAGTATATAAAAAAAAACATTAAACATCTACAACACAAAGTTATGGCGAATATAGGAAAAAAACTGTTATTATTATTGAGTAGAAATTAGATCTCTTAGACGAATGTGTGAATACTCTATTCATGATAGAGTGTCAGATAAAAATATAAGAAGTGAATGCGGTGCGAATGGTTGTGTTAAAAACAAAATTATGAAAGGATCATTAAGATGGTTTGGACACATGGAAAGAAAGAATGAATCGTAAAAAATGATATGTTAACGATGTTAATGGAATTAGAAATAGAGGAAGACCGAGGAAAACGTGGCACGATCAAATAAATCAAATAAATATTGAATGTCGGCCACGTGAGGAGTCAGAGAAATCGACACGATGTATGAATGTTGAGGAAGCTAGAGAAATATGTCAGGAAAGAAATGTGTGCCAGTCCGTTCATTCTGCCTTCTCCTTCGCAGAGACGGCGTGATGGTTAGTTAGTTAGTTAATTTTAAAACTGTTATTTCTTTTGAATAACTTAAAAAAAAACATAATATTCATTACATTTTTCTCCAGTTTTCAAACATATTTCGAACCGCAGATGTTTTCATCTGTGTCAATTTTTGGAAATGCAAACTTAAATATTATAAAATAAACAAATGTTAGGGGCCAAACATATAACCATTTTTGAAAATGATCGGTTACCAACCCCTGGTGTAACCACAACACATCTATTGTTGTGGTATCTTCTGTAACAATCTTCCATACATCATCGTGTCATGTCTCTGTAACTAAGACCCGTGACGTCAAAGGTATCTGTACACATCTTGATGGGAGAGTATTTATTGGCGATTGTGGACGAGGGTGAAACCTTCTAGTCTATCCGGAGGTAACAAGATGGTATTGCCTTGTCTCTTAAATAATAGATGGAGTATATCGTTATATTACATATTCAAATTAACTATTTGACAAATATGGATACCTTAATTCTAAATATTAATACTAGTAATACTTTTTCAAAACATATGACTAAAGCCGTGCCACACTGTTTTAAACAAGCTCTCCACATCGGTCTCCACCGGCGGCTTAAAACTATGAGTTTACTTATTCGAATAGCTTATACATTTAGCATAAAAGGTCTTAAGCGCGAATCAATTAGTCAATTAATTTGTGATATGACATATAAAATAACAATAACAAAAACAACAAACAATTACGTCATTTCCCCGCAGGGGCAGGCAGAAATAATGGACCGCCACACTATTCTATCCTCACAAACCTCTCTTGGTTCCTCTACATTCATACAACGAGTATTACACGCACATCGATTCTTTCGACTTCTTACATGACCAACCTTTAAAATTTGATTAATCTGATCATACCATGTTTTCCTCGGTCTACCTCGAATCTGTACTCCATTTACATCGTTAACGTATTATATATATTTTTAACTATTCTTTCTTCACCCATGCGCTCCATATGTCCAAACCAACGCAACGATCCTCTCATAAATTTATTTATAATACATTATTCCGCCTTACATTCCTTTCTTATACAGCATTTGAAATTCTGTCGTACATCGTTCTATTACACAAACGTCTTAGGGACCTCATCTCTACCGCATTTATTCTGCTCTCTTTCTTCTTCTGCCAGTTCCATGCTTTGCTTCCATACATTAGTTTTGGGACCAGAACTCCATTGTGAACGGCCATTTTCGCTTTCATTGACAAATTCTTGTTTCCAATAACTATTTTTAAAGCTCCATTCACTTTGTTATGTGCACCAACTCTTCTTTCGACGTCACTATCCGTTCGGTCATCCGCTGTGAACATGCTACCTAATTACACAAATTCACGCACCTGCCGTAAGTTCTCTTCGTTCACACTTATATTACAAACTGTCATTTGGTTTTCTCTTTTAAAAATTAATTACATTTCACTTTTCGACATTCATCATTAAATCGTCTGACTTGCATACCTCATACATTTTCGACACCAAGTCTTGTAATTCGTCCGCACTATCCGCAATGAGAACGGCATCGTCTAAAGAAGACAAATCACTCATCTTAGCACCAACATTTATTCCTTTTAGTTCTTTCATACGCTTTTTCATATACTGATTTTTATTTACAATGAATATAATAAAGAACTTTTATTTGATTAACGAGTATATTTTTGTTTCACAATATAAATAAACCACGTGTGATTGTGAATTAAATCGGTAATGAACTATTTACATCAAAGCATATTTTTCCTTTTACACAGAAACCTTTTATTGAATGAATAAAAACATGAAAATCCAAAAATAAACAACACATTATTCCTTGTATTCCTGTAATAATGGTAAGAACAAATGATGTTTTATTTGTAATAAGATAAATCATGCATATTATAGTAAGAACTTTATTCAAAACAATAAAGTATTTGGAAAATAGAAAAAACGGTTTTCAATGGAAATGAATGACAAAGATTTATATTTGAATTCATACGTCATATTTTTCAAAACATTAAAAAAAAAAGTCAATTAAGTTGAATTAATTGGCTGACAATCCTGTAAAATATTCAAATTCTTCTTCTTTTCGGCGATATAGAAGAAAGAAAAAATAATTTGAATGTTGCCTGGTACCTCATGATAATCTAGATTTCGTATGGACGGCGGGATGGGTCTAAGAAGTGAACGAGTGAGGCTGAAGAAAGGGTATCGCTGCGCCCTATAACAGCCTTGAATAAGCGGTGGGTAACCTTCTATGGTCTTGGTATCTTTTCGCGCATACTTGAACCCAATCAAACTGGACATAATATTCGGTTTTCTGTCATCTGAAATATTTATTCAATACGCTAATGAAAATTTAAATGGTTGGAAAAACGCATCTAAATACTTCTCTACTGTGTATTTTTTATATTAAATTAAACATGTCAATCGCTGATAAGATACTGCGAATATTTTGCAATATTGTTCTCCCTACGAGCATCACCGGATGGTAGAGGGTAAAATAAGTCCATAGTTCAATGTATACAATTAAATAAAATAATTACGATTTTTTTATGAATTAACACAGAATTTATTTTTTCACTTTAAATTTTTTTTTCTAAGTATACAACAGGTCGTTTGAATCCAATTACTGTGTACAATTTATTTTATCTATTATATTGATTCTTATGACATGTTTTAGGTTGCCAATTTATCGCCATTTTATTGTCACGTGAATTCTACACCAGACCAAAGACAGTGTGACAATCACACTGCCATCGCCGGGAATCGAACCCGAGACCTTCGGAAGTCAGAGCTCTTACCACTCTTTTTTCGAAATGTTTCGAAGGTACATACAGTGCATCTTCATTATCAGGAAAATGATATAAACTCCATTTTTTCCTTTATATCGTAATCCCGACGTTGAAGGTGTAAAACCTTCGGAATATGCCGAGAAAAATAAGCTAAAAAGTGGAAAAACAGTGTTTTAATTCATAAAAAAATCGTCAATGTAGAATTGCACAGTGTTTACTCCTTGAGTTCAATAATAAAATATAATTTTTTTTTTTTATAAGTATTAATTATATCTCAATAGAGACGAAGATGTAAATTGTTTTCTAGGAACAGAATATGGTGGCCGAAGCGCTTACAGGACTTATGACCTGTCATTGGTAGGGTTGAGCGGTCGCTTTATGTTTAACAATATTCCCCATTCCTCCCTTCTTACGACCACCATGTCTGCCAAATTTTTGAAAGTTGTATATACGAGTATGCTTGAATGCTGCGCCTATCTTCACATTTTTAGTTCACTCTACACTAGCGTTATCTGCTAAGATTGGGATGCATTAAGCAGAAAATTTTTATTAATGGGAATGCATTGTGAAAGGCTCTGCAAATCATACAGTACTAGATTACGCCTGGAGATGTCTTTCCAATTTTTATGCCTTTAACTCGGACCAGTTATTTTACACAACATTTTGAATGTACTCGTATACAAATTCTTAATTCTTAATTCTTAATAAATGTATTTGTTTATGTGATAAGCAAGCTGGAGTCAAATTGAAACCAGTCAGTTCTGTACCTCTGAGATTCGTTTATATCATTTACCTGGGTATCTAAAATAGGTTAATTGATATTTCGCTTGAAGGAAAACACATTCCAAGGGAGATGAGTTCTGCGGCGTAATTTCGTATCGAGATATTAAATTAAACACATTTAAAATCTTAACCGCCGAATTCATTCGCCCAACCCTACGACTAGCGGTATTCCCTTAAAATTGGAATGTTAATGTTCGAGTTTTGAATTTATTTGGAAATGGAATTTGGGGCTTAGTGGAACATCCAATATCCTTATTGCGTCCCAATTCCGCATTATTCCGAGAGGTTTATCTTTGTGAGAATTTTGGTGTATTAGAAACGGAATTGGAAATTATTTATTTAATAGTTGGAAGTAATTTAATGTGATTTTTAGATTGAATTTCTCAGAAGGATACCCAAAACGTGATGATAAATGAATAGGATCATGTAATATGCTATAAGTAACATGTAAAATATTCTCACAAACCCAAAATTTTCTTCAACAAATTTTGAAATGTTATAATGTATTTTTAAAATACAATTCAATAAATTATTTATTATTTTAATAGCAGTTTTATTCATTTCATAAATTTATAAATAAGCCTTAGAGACAGAGTCAGAAACGATACGGTGAGAGAAAAAACAAAGGTCACTGACATCATCCACCGGGTGGCGATTCTAAAATGGCAATGGGCGAGTGACGTAGCCAGAAGCTCAGATGAAAAATGGACAAGAAGACTGCTGACTTGGAGACCGTAGACGGCGAAGAGAAGTGCAGGACAGAATGACATGGAAGCAAATGGAGGAGGCCTTTGTCCAGGAGTGGACGGGAATAGGCTGAGGAAGAATAAGAAGAAGAAATTTATAAATAATAAAGGCGGAATGTGGAATGTTGTTAACATAAAGCGATCGCTTAACCCAACCAATTCCAGGTCATAAGTCCTGTAAACGCCTCGACCACCATATTCTGTTTCCAAAAAAACAATTTACATCTTCGTCTCTATTGAGATACAATTAATCCTTAAAAATGATTAACCCGAAATGAGTAAAGTCCAGTATTTGTCTACAAGTATTTGTATTCATTAAAAAAAAACAATTTATAAATAGTCTAAATAATATATTTAAAAAATGTTTACGAGGGTTTGTACCAATTTATTATCTGTGAAATAATAATACGGTCATCCCCCATTTGTGAACAGTATTTAATGGGAGTGCAAATTCGCCCACCCTTCCTCTGCGTAATTTAATTGAAATTTTATTCCACATTTTGGAAGGGGTCCTCTGAGAGAAAAATGACTTTCCCTCACTAAGTTGGAAAACTTAATTATGATAATGGATCATGGATACAAAATTACACGAAGATTTATTTTTTATTCTTTATCCTCCAGAGGACGGATAAACGGAGCAACTCGTGTAGTTTAGTGAATTATTTTTAGTAAACTTAATTACGTTCGTATTATCATAATATGATTAAGTAAAAGCATGATAATTTTAGAATTTTTCATTATATTTTTAGATTATCTATTTAAGTCAAAATAGGTCATTGTAAAGAGGTGTGGGCCTAGCTTTATTAGCTTAAATAAATTAACTAGGTAATAGACGAATTATATAAACTGTACAAAAATAAACTTAGGGTCAGGTTAATTTTATTTATTTTTTATTATTAATTAGAAAACTTGTGTTACGTCAGAATTGGATACTACAAAGAAGAATTGGACTAAACTGGGCAGCTTTCGGACTACATCCTTAAAAATCGGAAAATACCGTTCAACCTGAAACGAAGAGTCTATGAAGCCTGCGTTCTGCCAGTTGGTACTTATGGTCTTGAAACTGTTACATTGTCCAAAAAAAGTGCCGATAAACTACGAGTGACCCAAAGAGCCATGGAAAGAACTATGTTAGGAATAAGCCTAAGAGACAGAGTCAGAAACGATACGGTGAGAGAAAAAATAAAGGTCACTGACATCATCCACCGGGTGGCGAGTCTAAAATGGCAATGGGCAGGTCACGTAGCCAGAAGCTCTGATGAAAAATGGACAAAAAGACTACTGACTTGGAGACCGTGGACGGCGAAGAGAAGTGCGGGGCGACCGCAACTACTGTGGAGGGATGATCTGGACAGACGCGTCGGAGTAGCCTGGATGCAGTCTGCACAGGACAGAGTGACATGGAAGCGAATGGAGGAGGCCTTTGTCCAGGAGTGGACGGGAATAGGCTGAGGAAGAAGAAGAAGATGTTACGTCAGCAAAGATTGGGCACGTATGCCGAGCCGGGGAGACCAGTGCAATCTAGACCAACCGAAGGGAGACTTCTAGGATGGCCTAGACAGCGCCTAATGGATAATGTTCTGGCTGATCTGGCCAGTTTGGGCAAATCGGACTGCAGCGAGCAAAAGGCGCAGGATCGAGGACCTTGGAGGAAAATTATCAAGGAGGCTAAAACTCTTGAAGAGTTGTATGGGGCCATAGGAAGTAATGTAAGTAAGTATTTATGTTATGTCAAATAAATAACTAATAATAAAAAGAGGTGGCGCTACGGATAGGCGGGCTGAAGTGGCGGTGGGCTGGTCATATCTGTCGGAGCACCGACAGCCGATGGGGAAGACGGGTTCTGGGTGGAGACCACGTACAGGATTCCGTATAGTTGGACGTCTCCCTACCCGCTGGACCGACGATCTGAAGAGGATTGCTGGACATGGATGGATGGGAGCGGCAATGGATAGGGGACGGTGGCGTGCTTTGGGAGAGGCCTACATTCAGCAGTGGATGACAGACGGCTGATGATGAAATATATAACTCTCATAAAATAAAAGCACAATTAAAGTTCTGAAAAACGTTTTTTCTCACTATTGAAAACTGATTCAATTAACAAACAAACAAATTAGGTTGAAGTTCACAATAAAGATTGGTGGTGTATAACTGAAACATTTTTTTACAAATAAATTGTGGCGTATTTATTATTACTACATTATTAATTGAATGTACATGACATATTGACTTAAAAACACAAAATGAAGGCGAATATAGGAGAAATAATTTATAATAAATTTCAGATAAACTTAAGGCGTGAACTCCGTGGAATTCCATGATGACGAATTTTTATGAATTACAACACTGTTTTTTCAATCGGTCGGTCAGCATGATGTTGAAAATTAATGAGTTGATGTTGAAAATTAATGGAAGTCTGGCCATATTTGAGATTCACTCTAAACTGAACGAATCTGGAATCAACTAGTGTACTCGTACTTCGTTTAGTGTGAGCAGGAGATGAATGTGAAGTTGTTGTTTTGTTGAGGTAACGATAATCCAACTTTAATTTTATTGAAAAGATTTTAAAAGCTAGGTAGAAAGAATTTGCAATTTGTCACTAATTTCTCTTAACCCACTAACCCACGTAATACGAACGTCATATATTACCACCACCCCTACGCGATAGATGTTTCCACTCGGCCAAAACTATTTCCGCAAATAAGGGCTGCCATATATTCCTTGTCACCTAATTGCAAATCACCCCTACTAGTACATAGTAGCCCCATCCAACTCGGAAGGACATAAACGTCACATTGGGGGATATGTATTTTCTTCATAATATGGATTCTGTAATAGCTAAACGACTTACCCGCCCCTTTGAGTATGGGTGTGAGCTTAAAACGAGTGAAAACTAACTAACTAACCATCACGCCGTCTCCTCGAAGTGGTAGACAGAAACAATGGACTGCCACACTTTTCTTTCCTGACATATTTCTCTCACTTCCTAAACATTCATACACCGTGTCATGCACGCGCGTCGATTTTTCTGATTCCTCACGTGACCGACATTCAATATTTGTTTAATTTGATCGTACCGATATTCAATATTTGATTTATTTTATCGTACCACGTTTTTCTCTGTCTCCCTTTATTTCTAGTTCCATTTACATCGTTAACATATATAGCCATTATACTTTTCTACCGTTCTTTCTTCATTCATTCTTTCCATGTGTCCAAACCATCTTAATGATCCTTTCATTATTTTGTTCATAACACCATCATTCGCACCGCATTCACTTTTTATATGTTTATTTGACACTCTATCATACACAGTGTATCCACACATTCATCTAAGATATCTCATAAAACGAGTTAAAACGAGTGATTACTTCCTTTATCGAATACGTCACGATTTCCTGGATTTCAATTTAAAGTTTTTCGTAGACGCGAATTAATTTAATTTCACAAATTGTCAAACGATACGGATCAATATTTTAAAAAAATTGCTAATCGTCACCAACTAATTATATATTTGATAAACAGATAAAACAATGAAATAAAATAAATACAGTATTATATTAATACATAAGAAATATTTTTAATAAAAAGATATTTTGCAATTTATTTTCTTTTACAGAATTCATTCATATGTATTTAAATTTAATGAGCACTAACTCTGTGATCATCCATTATTAGTAATTTATTTCAACCACTTTTACTGTTAACCGGTTTCAATGCGATCCATCTTCAAGGGGGTAGTATTGAAGTCAATGTTGTTTAATATTAGGATTACATGGATATGTTTAAAGTTTTTCATTTTATTTTAATTTCCTTGAATTTTTTAACTAATAAATTTAGCGTGTGGATTTGGGCTGTAAATTCTTATTTATATTCTTTTTTATTTTTTATTTTTTATTTTTTATTCTGATAGATAAATTGTAAGAATCTAAACCGGTCGTTTTGGAATTTGGTTGAAATAAAGCAAATGAAAATAAGATGTTTGAAAATGAAAATGA
Organism: Lepidostoma basale; assembly: GCA_022606425.2. NCBI lineage: Eukaryota > Metazoa > Arthropoda > Insecta > Trichoptera > Lepidostomatidae > Lepidostoma > Lepidostoma basale. The sequence continues at coordinate 237,624 of JAHDVF020000812.1, read as the reverse complement.
AAATAAGATTAACTTTGGCAATATAAGGAAACTATGGTCGCAGTCCATGTGAAGTCATTCTAGTTTATGGAATTTTAATCGTCGATTAACGTTTAACTAAAGAAAAATTTATAGACGTTTAAATATTGTTTCTCTAGAGCTGGATAAATATTTCAAACAACAATGTTTTCATTTTGTTATCACCAGCATTACAAAGGAAAATAATTAAACTTTTAGTGATCGTAAAACTCCCTAATCTTGTATTAACAAGTTTAACTTGAATTCCAAACTGATGATAAAATTTTAAGGGACTTCTTGGGGAATTTAAGCAACGTTTTTCGACAGAGAATTCTACGTTTAAAAGATCGGGCAGTCGAAAAGCAAAGGGTGCGGTTATGACGAAAGCTCCCGATCGGGCAATAATCAAATTAAATTAAAATATTTACAAAAAACGTAACGTGGGGGTCCATTCTCTCTACCTACCCCTGCGGAGAAACGGAGTGATGGTTTGTTGTTGTTGTTGTTAACTATTATTTATGTGACATTAATTCGTAATATATAATATAAAAAATGTATATTTTATTTTACATAATATATTTTTTTTATAAGAATACAAGAAACAGAGTCAACGCGGAAATCAAGAAAATAAAAACAGAATATTGGGCCAAATTCTCAAAAGATATGGAATATGACCTTCATGGTGCCCAAAGAAAAGTGTGGAAACTACTTAAAAACCAAAGAAAGCCTATCAATGAATACACTCAGACAACAAAAATTCCAATTGATGAATGGGAAAGGTACTTCAAACAACTCTATTCTATGGACCCGGGGCACGGATACCCGACAATTGAAGCTACTGTAGAAGAAACATTCAGTGAAATAGAGACACTGACACATATTAAGAAGCTGAAAAATAGGAAGGCTCCCGGAATCGATAACATCCCCAATGAATTAATTAAGTACTCTGGCGTAGAATGTATAAAAGAGATCCAAAACATATTTAACAGGATATTGGCCGCTGGAACTATACCACAGGAATGGAGAATAAGTATAACAACACCTGTATTTAAGAAAGGGCAAAAGAAAAACCTAGAGAACTACAGAGGTATCTCCTTATTATGCACAATGCTTAAGCTATTTACAAGTATTCTGAAAACGAAACTTGAGCAAAAGATAACGAATAGGGAAGAACAGCAGGGTTTTCGACGAAATCGCTCCACAACAGATGCAATCTTCATTCTGAGGCAACTGAAAGAGAAAGCAATTGAATATAATAAAGTAGCCTATATATGTTTTGTCGATCTGACTAAGGCATTTGACAGGGTGTTGTTAAGAGATATTGTAAGAAAATTACAGGAAGGAGGAATATCCAATACATTGATAAAGACTGTCCAAGATCTATATACCAATTGCAAAACGAAAATTAAGGTTGACAATGAACTGTCTAGGGAAATTCCTACAAGCAATGGTATAAGACAGGGAGATAGTTTGAGCCCCTTTCTGTTCAATCTTATTATGGACGAAATTATAGAAGAGGTAGCTGGCCTGGGACTAGGTTATAAAATGGGCAGTAAAACTGTGAATGTCATTTGCTATGCGGACGATGCCGCATTAATAGCAGAGTCTGAAGATGACCTGCAAAGAATGTTGTACAAATTCCACACAGTATCCCAAAGGCTAAATATGGCTATATCAGTCAACAAAACAAAAAGTCTCACTATATCTAGGCAACCTGCAAGATGTAAACTGACTGTTGATGATATACCTGTGGAGCAGGTGATGAGTTTCAGGTATTTGGGAGTGGAGATCTGCAGCCAAAGTGACCTTTATACCGAAGTACGTGAACAAGTCAGTAAAGCCTCTGCCGTGTCAGGATGCCTGAAGAATCTAGTCTGGAAAAACAAGCACATGCGTATCGACAGCAAGATCAGAATATACAAAACATGCGTGCGACCCATCATGACGTACGCTGTAGAGACGCGGGCTGACACTGTGCGAACCAAGGGACTACTTAGAACATCGGAGATGAAGGTCCTAAGATCAATTACTGGAAAAACCCTCCGAGATCGTGTCCGCAACGCAGACATAAGGAAAACCTGCGAAATAGAGGATATCGTTCAGTGGAGTAGATCCAGAAGAAGATACTGGAGGGACCATGTAGCCCGAATGAATGGTGACAGACTCGCGTATACAGCCGCCTATGAAATCCCTTCCGGACACCGCCCACCTGGAAGACCGCCTAAGAGATGGAGGGACAGCTGGATCTCATCATCCGACGAGATATGATTTCTGTGTCACAGATCGTCAGATCTATCAAAAGAAGAAGAAGAAGAAGATATTTTTTATAAATATGTAAGTGTATTTTTATATATTATACGAGTATACGTAAGTATATTTTTAACATTGATTTAAAGTGTTAAACTTTTTTAATAAAAAAAATTTTGAATACCCTAGCAAGAAGAAACGGGTCCTTCCCGTATAATATTGATCTCTCGAATCGAATTGGTTTTTATTTTTGTATACAACAGGTCGTTTGAACTCAATCAACGCACACAATTTGATTTTTAGATATGGATTCTCATGACATGTGATAAGTAGCTAATCTATCGCCGTTTTATTGTCACATGAATTCTACACCAGATCAAAGACATGGTAACAATCATACTGTAATCGCCGGGAATCGAACCCGAGATCTTCGGTATGACAGTCAGAGCTTATAGCTACGTAGGTCGTCGATTCCTCGGCGATATAAGGATACTGCCTTCGAAGCATATGAAGATAAACAGACGCCCATCAGTATAATAATAATAAAAAATATTATATTAGAATTACACACGCACAAAGTTTTTAAGGGTCACGAATACATAATATAAGTACACGTACATTTATATATTAGAATTTATATACTGTATTTGGTATGTTTCTATTATATACTGCTCGTTGGTAATCTTTTAAGCTACGATCCAATATACGTTTTTCAAGGCTATAAAAAAGCTTCTATTCGGTATATTTCTTCTGCGCTAAATGCCCCAGAGAATTTATCTGTACGCTAGGGGGATGGGGCGACATATTTGCAGACTAATTCAATGTGCATCGGGGCGGAATAATGGTCCATTGGTCCAGGATATTTGGAGGCTGGCGTCAGATGGTGCTAATATTGTAGACTGCGATACTTGTTATGTGTGTTATATCTCCCGACGATTACTGTCTATACACTCAGTTTATATTTTATATGTCTGCTATTATGTATACATAGACACATTGTATTAAATAAATAAATCTTTATAACATCTGTCAAAATTGATCATATTTGTAAACAATTTTAAATATGTATCATTGAAGAAGGACTTGTTGTCCGAAATATGTCTGATATGTAATTTTAATAGTGTTGTATATACAAAGTAAATAAATAAAAAGAAACAGACAAATAAATAATAATAGTTAAAAATCTATTAAAATATGTAATTAATAATAAAATAACCATCACGCTTTTTTTTCGAAGATGTAGTTGTGAATATGAATTGTCACACTATCATAATACACACAATATGTTTGTCTATACGTCCATAAACGTATGCAAAAATACGACTTACTTTTTCTATTAATAACGATTTTTGTAAAAAAAAATTAATTAAAAGATTTTCATGTCTTGTATTATTCATATTGCAATCATCATTTTTATAATAAATTGATTGAAAAATGATACTATGTAGTGGATTGTAACACCCGATGATGCCAGCAATGTTTGACGAAACAGCTATCCCGGGAATTAAATCCAAATTAAACAAACAAATGATAGCAGTGCTATGAATTAAACAATTAGCAATCATGTTTTCATGACTTGTTTAAAGAAAAATATACGTAATTTTAAGATTTGATAATTAATACGAAATATGTCGTTTATGTAAAAGTTTTCATCCAAAATCAAATATTTATTTTATTATGGGTTAAAGCATTAACACTGTGGATAAATATTGTTAATTTGCAAAGAGAATGTATTTTTTATAGAATCTATAACTATAAACCTGCTGTGATATCTGACGATGCCAACGTTGGTAGGCAAAATAGCTGTCGCGACAATTTAATATAAATGTGATATTGTATTGTTGATGAATGAAAAAATGTTAAATTGCATTGTTTTCCATTTTAAATATTTTGATAATGTTGAAGTTTAACAGTATTTCCTCTGAAACAATTGATTATCTAAACTAACTAACTAACCATCACGCCGTCTCCCCAAAAGGGTAGGCAGAAAGAATGGACTGCCACACTTTAATCGATGCGACACTCCATCCTTCTCTTTTCGCCATCGCCACCAAAAGGCATCTCCCGCGCACACTTCGATCGTTCAACGTCTACATAACAAATCTAAAACAAATTATCTGAAATACAATGATACAATAAAATAACAAAGAACAATAATTTAACACATAATGTTATTTTAGATGGTGCACTTGTCGTCAGCTGGACGATCCGGACATTTGTGTTTATTTAATTTTTATTCCACGTTATCCACTGTTTTTTTAATTTACTGTAAGTAGGCACTTAAAACAATCCAACACCAGCAAGAACTTTAAAATCTTATTGAAGAATTGATTCAAATTGTCATTGGAACAAATGAAAAATTTATTTTTACACCTGTCAAAATATTTTTTTATAAACGAAAAAACTAATAATAATAATTGATAATCTAATAAATAATAAAAAAATAAGTGGGTATTAAAAGGGTGTAAAATTCTTCTTTAATTTAAATATTCAATAAGGAATTTATTATCAATATTTTCTCTATTTTTATTATAAAAATAATTGATAATTTAACAACACATCATTTTACATGCCATTAAAAATATTTTTAAACCTATTTTTATTGTAAACCTTACATTGGCAATCTGCCCGGTTTTTATAAAATGTCGAGCCAAGAAGGAAATACAAATACAAATAATATGTACGTGCAAGAAAATGTCGCAAAAGGCATTTTTTTTGCTATTCGCTTTTCCACAGAAAACTACGGCGCGGCAGGAGGCTCTATGATCGCGATCGAACAACCAACAGTGGTGTTCGCGATTTTTATTTACTTTCACACAGTCGAGTTGGCAGTGTGGGTAAATCGATTCTAGTGGGATCAAAGGGGAATTTTTATTGTTCCAACCCCAGCCCCTATCGTTTAATGCGTTGGGCAGAGGCGTTAAACCTTTTATTTTTAATGTGAACATTTTATCACTTCTTTCCCAAAAGAGGCTTTCAGATGAGGCTTTTCAAGACTTAAGTCCTCACCGGTGCGTCTTGCCAGTCATGACATACGGAGCCGAGACGTAGACACTGACAAAAGGTCTAGTCTACAGATTCAAGGTTGCCCAACTCACCATGGAAAGAGCCATGCTTGGAATAACCTTGAGGGATAGATTTAGATACGAATTTATTCGACAACAAACCAAGGTGGGTGAGGTGGCTCTGAGTGGCGATGGGCTGGCCATATCTGTCGGAGAACCGACGGCCGATGGGACGGGTTCTAGGGTGGAGACCGCGTACAGGATTCCGTAGAGTTGAACGTCCCCCTGCCCACTGGACCGACGATCTGAAGAGGGTTGTTGAGCATGGATGGATGGGAGCGGCAATGGATGGGGGCAGTGGCGTGCTTTGGGAGAGGCCTACATTCAGCAGTGGCTGACAGACGGCTGATGATGGTGATTTCCCAAAAGTATAAACTAACTAAACTAACCATCCCAACCAACCCCGTCTTCTCGTAGGGGTATATAAATACTGGACCGCCACATTATTCTCTCCTGACATGCTTCTCTTGCTACATCCACATTCATAATATGGTACATCGTGTCATGCACATATGTCGATTTCTCACACTCCTCACCAATTTATATTTAATTTATTTAATCAAGCCACGTTTTCCTTAGTCTTCACATATATCTGGTTCCGTACACATTCTTATCATACGCATTCATCAACATTCAGTTTTTCTATGTGTCCGGACTTGACGGAATCGGTTAACTATCCTTTCATTATTTTGTTCAAAACACTTTAATTCGCATCGCATTCACTTCTTATATTTGCATTTAACACTCTATCATATGCAATTTGTGACATAAGCGCAAACGGTTAGAAACTGGAGCAAGTTACCAAATTTATTTATTTGGGAAGCATGTTTTCAATAGATGGAAAAATGGAGTAAGATATCGAAAGAAGGGTCAGTACTGGGAACAAAATTAAGGGCGTGTTTCAAAGTCATCACTGCAAATCGAAATATATCAACTAAAGCAAATATGGCAGTACATAATGGAATTCTAGTGATAGGGCCATACTGATTACTCCAGTAAGTTCCAAGGGCCAAAACCGTTTTTATTTTCTTGCCATTATCTATTATTTCTAGACTAGTCGTCGAGTACGCGCCCTGAGGGAGCATTCGCTATAAAATAACTAAAATCACAATTACATAAATCTCATTAGTATTTTATATGTTATAATGTTTATATGTTATGTGTTTACATTATTATTATATTGTTGAATCGCTCTTTACATCATGACAGCATGAACCAAATCGATGTAAAGGGTATAATTATAGCTATCATAGTGATTCTCGTGACATGTGATAGGTTGCTTATCTATCGCCATTTTATTGTCACGTGAATTCTACACCAGACCAAAGACAGTGTGACAATAACACTGCCCTCTCCGGGAATCGAACCCGGAACCTTCGGGGTGGTCAATGCACTTACCACTCGGCCACGAAGGTCGTCAAATGTATAATGTTTATATGTTATGTGTTTATATGTAATAATGTTTATATATGTTAGTTGGATTCATTTAAATTATTTGTTACTATGCTTATGTAAAATTTTCTACGTTTTATACTTGTCATTAAGCTTTATCTAGCAAGTAAATAAAACCAAGTTACTATCATTCCTTTTTTTATCCAAATAATCACAACAACAAAAAGCCATTAGCTGTCACGGGCCTGATTGATGACACTAGTCATTAGCTATCGCAGGCCGGATTGATGACACTGGCGGGCCGGATTTGGCCTACGGACCGTAGTTTGGAGACCGCTGATTATAGTATGAAGAAGAAAAAAATGATTTTTGTAATGCTTTCCCTTTATTTTTTTTAATGTTGTAAAATATTTGAAATGTAATTGTTATATAATATATCAAGAACCACATACTGTGCATCCATGCGCCAGAATCACGAGCAAAACAAATATAGGCTGATTGGGATATGCCCCGGGTAAGGTAAAATATAACAGAAACTTGATACAAAATATGCTGAAGTGGAGAGGAAATATTAAGTATTGACTATATTACGCTCATCTTAACCGCGAAGCCACCATGTTGTTTTATTTACAATATGTAATAGACAGCCATATTTTCAAGCAAGAAATAATTACAAAAAATTTTCTATCGTTTTGAGATCACCATCCATAACCATCATAACCTCTCTTTGAAGGCGTAGGCAGAAATGATGAATTGCCACACTTTTCTTTCCTGAAATACTTTCCTCACTTCCTCAATATTCAAACATCGAGTCATGCACGCACGTAGATTTATACGACTCCTCACATGACCGACATTCAATATTTGATTTATTTGATAGTGCCACGTTTTTCTCAGTCTTACTATTTCTTATTCGTTTATGTATAATATAATATAAAAACAGCACTGTTAAAATATTTTTTTAAGTTAAGTAATGTTACAACTGAAAACCTAATTACATTATAAAAGAAAACATTTATTAAATTGTATCTCAATAGAGATGAAGACGCAAACTGGAAACTGAATATGGATGATTAAGGTGTTTACAGGACTTATGACCTGTCATTGGTTGGGTTAAGCGCACGCTTTATGTAATTACAACATTCCCCATTCCACCTTTGTTTTTATGATCAGGCATGATAAATTTTTGGAAGTTGTATATATACTCCAAATCCATACTTATCTTCACGTGTCAGTTTCAATTGGCCATCTATGTAGATTTGATTTCACCTGTCAATCTTTTTAAGATTAACCTATATAATCCACCCACAAACGCCATCTATGTCATATTCAGTTTCCAGTTTGCGTCTTTGTCTCTATTGAGATACAATTAAATTTGAATTTACCACCCATGGGTGAAAATCCAGGATTCGTATACAAGTATAAGTATACATTCACAAAAATAAAAGAAAACATGTTTATGAATGAATTAAATTTATTGAAATCATTTAAATCAATGTATAATATTTTAAAATTTTTATGGCGTATTAAAAAAAATCATTTATATTTGTTATGAATCTCCTTAAAGAATTTATATCAATTAGTTTTTTAAACAAAAAAAATCCACTTAATTATATGGCTTCGGCAGGTTTCGAAACCGATAGAAGACATAAAATCAAGTGGAATTAAAAAAATTTATATGTATTTATAAAAGAATTTTTTAATAATTCATTTTTATTTTCATTATTTACAATGACTTACCAATAAATTTCAATTAACAACATTAATTAGTTTTTGGACCAAGTTTAAAGAATTCAAATTATTTGTGGACCGAATGAACATTGTTAACATAATGTATTTACATTTAAGTTGTCGATTTTTAAGAATAAATTTATCCATGAACGTAAGAATGGGTACGACGCTAAGCAAGCTGAATACTCTCCAATATTTGAAGTTTTCTCCTCTTCATCAAAATGAAATAAGTCGGTCTACGAAGTGATCATGTTCAGCATTTGATTGATTTATCCATCGGAAGCACTTAGTGAAGTCAGGTTAATTCTTCATGCTGTGAGATAAATTATATACCTAAGTGTGTGCAGATACTGTAGAAGGTACATCTTCGGTATATCAATATGGATATTCTGCAAGATAGAGGGGTTCTCAATGATTTCCCTATTTAGTCTGAAGAAATATTATTTACTAGTACTCAAATGTTAATTTACGATTGCCCTGTTGTGAATGTCTCATTCCACGTTATTTATCACAGTATCGATTGTAAAGGGTGTCATTTGAAAGGGCGAAAAACGTTATTGGTTACGGTCTAATGGCTCCAGAACTTTCTAAGGGCAATTAAATAATAATGATTCTCTTTGATACAGGGTGGGAGCTATAAGTCTCGAAGTTCTCCGTAGAGATCGATTTGTAGATACCCGGGTGTAATTAATTGACTGCAATACAAACAATATTAATGTGAGTTTAAAGGCTAAGTTTAAACATTATGCAATACGTGTTTATTTTACATTTACAAATGTCAATTGTATATATAATAGAACATAAAAAATCAAACATGTTACTTGTCGCAAAAGTCAATGTGAGGTGACATGCTATACGCATTTGGTGGATATTATGGAAGTTGTAATGATAAAACTTAATGACCGCCCAATATTTTCGTTACCAAATTTAATAAATTTCGTAATATATAACACTATTTGGTAATTTTGTAAGGGCGCATCTTCTAGTCACCCGAAGAAGGCAGTGGGCTCCCGAAATCGGTCGAAGATATTTGTCTAAATGATTTAACAAAATATACTAAATATACAAGATTTTATACATGTTTTATTTTATTTTCTTATGATATCATCATATCCAAACCAAATCGATTATATAGGTTGGTAAATAACTATTCTTATACGTTATATACATAAAAACAAAACTGAAATAATATTGTAAATTTGAATTTAAAGAAGTTTTATTTAATTGTTTCTTGAACAGTGATTTAAAACTCCATATTAAATAAATAATATCATAGAAAACGTCCGTTTTATGTATGGTTTTTAGTTTTAATATATGCATATGTACATAAAGAAAAATACGTATTTCTCCTTGCTAAGGCATTATCAAATGTAGTCGCACATTTAATCGCTTTCCGAATGAATCTACATCTGAAAATTCCTTAGCAAGGCAAAACATGTCACTTCCGTAAAATATAATGATACTTTTAGAAAATCAGACACTAACTTTCGTATACGTTATATTTGATTTACAATAATTATAATTTAAAATATATGATTTACAATATTGATGAAAATTTTCGTTATATTTTTCATCGTTTTCATGATTCAATATATTATGTGAGTAATATATTTTGTATTTTTAGGGCAATAGCAAATATTTATTATCTACTTTTGATAACGTCCTAGAAAGCAAAACACATCAAATATAAAAATATAACAAAACTTACAGAATAATGACGTATTAGGGAATATTGATATCTAAATATAGAGTTATATGTTCAAGAAACAATAAATTCATTGTGATATACATAATTTAAGTTAAATTGAAAACTCCTTCTAAACTGAATCAATAACTTTATTACCAGTGAAGACTTATTCCATTAAATATAATATTGATGTCGATCCAAACTTTACAAATATGTGTATTTTACAAATATCTGTAATTTGAAACACGAACTGACGATACGGGCTGTGAATTATTAATACTTGGAAGAGTAATTTGGGACTAATTAAATTGAATTAAAGCATTTCATTTTCGTTAGTCTACATCGTCACGTATACTGGGTCTAACCATATGTATTAATATCTTTATCGATATACGTAGTAATGGAGCAATGACGAACTTAGAAAACACTTTGATAAAACAACTGAACCTCTGGTAGAGCCTTTAGATATAGGATACCTAAAGAAATTCGCAGAACCTTCAATGCAGATGACATTGTGAGATCGACTAAGCTAAAAGACGATTCTGTATAGATCACATTGAGAGGATGGATCCAGCGAGTATTCCCACATCGTGATCCACGAGATTCCAGAGGACCATTAGGACGATTACCAAAGAGATTGCAGTTAGACGTCTTCATCACAGGACTAACATTGAAATCCTCACTGAGATCAAACAATCTTAAAAACGAAATGCTTAATAGGAAATATTTTAAATGCTTAATACTTAGAACAATGTTTTTTAAACTTTGTTAACAGCATGATCTTTATTTAAAAACAAATTAATCAAACATGTTTCGGATACAGAAGCCCTTCATTGGTGTTTTGTATATAGAATATACCTACTTATTTTAACAAAATTTTCATGAATGTGGTCAGTTTGATAGATATCGTTTTTTTCGAATGTTTATGAATTTTTTAAAACAAATATTTTTAATAAATCTAATATATTTTTTAAATTTTATTTTTGGGATCCAGGTTTTAAGCTCGCTACAAAGAAAACAAATAAATTTTCGGACTTGAAGTTAAATTTATTTGATTATTTATAATATTTTCATAATTTTTTTAAATATAAGAAAATGCTTAAAACTAAACCTTAATCACTTTAAAAAAACGTTGATATGTGTTCAGAGTTAAAGCACAGAGTTCAGAAAGATCAAAATGCTAAGGCCTACATGAAGATGTTGTTTAAGTCAATGTTTATAATGTTGTAAATGCCATGGAAGGGTGAAACGTGTCATTACATGTAAAATATAATAAAAGTCGTAGAAAACAGACGTTATTATTTATATTAAATATTTAATATGCAGTTTTACATCAGTGTTCAAGAAATAATAAATAGGTACTTATCTGTATCTAAAGGAACGTGAAAACCATCGAATCTGAAATATTTTCCTTCGGTCCAATTAGTAGTTAAAAGATCATGCAAATGAAACCATATCAAGGATTCCAAGTCATCTAAAATTGCAAGTCCACCAAAAGTAATTTCATGCGCAGTAAAAAATCTCATTTCACGAGATTTCAGGTTGATTATTTTCATATCTAACGTGACGCGAAAATACACCACGCGCTTCAATTCGCTTGAATTATTAACAAATCTCGTAACACCCCTGTTTTCTCTGTGGTTCCCACTAAATTGCATTGTTTGGGAGTCTGTTGTGCGGGGTTAGAGCCGTTTCCTCATTTGAATACATTACCTGCTAATCTCTTGCAGCTAATCAATATTTTCTGCATATCATTTCCATTTAATTGGGCGGTAAATAATGATAACCATCTTCGGGTCGGAGAGGGAGAAATGTTGGTTTTAGTAATTATGATTACAAGCATGATAAATCTATCTATAATTCTAATAATTACGTAATCGTGTTATACAAATTTCTCAAAATATTTATTGTTTCTTGAACAATGATGTACCACTACATATTTCATAATTAATGCGACATTTGATAATACCTTAGAAGGGCGAAACATGTCATTCCCATTAAAAAATTAAAAAGACGTATAATATTTGCGAGGATCATAGAATATAAAACAAATTTCTGAAGAGCAATGTAAATCAAATTCATCTTCTCAAGAAAATCAATGAAGAGTAATAAACATGGTGAGGGTAATAATTAAATAAAACGATGTTTTTTAACTACTTCCACTTTTGTCTTTATTTAGACAGCGACTGGTTTCGCCAGGCACGCTGGCATCGATAGACTGGTCATGGCGAAACCGGTCGCTGTCTAAATAAAGGCAAAAGTGGAAGTAGTTAAAAAACATCATTTTATTTAATTATTATTTAAAATGAACTTCCATCAAGAGATTTCAGTAAAATCATTTGATTATATTAAAAATGGTCAGGGTATTTGAAAAGTTCAAATCTTAAAAAGTTAGTATTAGAGTAGAAGAAATGGAAAAATAAGTCGAGGATTGCAGGAGACTATCTCAAAATGTATGTACGAGGATGTCTGATTACAACAGTGGTTTTAAATTTTATTAATATTATAATTAGTAGATAATGATTTACTTTCTATGTGCCCCGTTTTGTAAAATCATATATCCCAAGGGCGCACTACGATAAGACTGACCGAATAGTGCAGTCTTTAAATACATCAAATATTAAATGTCGGCTACGCGAGGAGTCGGAGTAATCGACGCGCGTGCATGACACACGTCAGGAAAGAACAGTGTGGCGGTAGATTCTTTCTACCTACCCCTTTGAGGAGAAGGCTTGTGGTTTGTTATGATAGTTTTTTTTTAAGTACTCATACGTACTTTCGTACTAGAAATAATAAATTGTAATATTTAGGAAAATTTGCTGGTGTAGGGAGCAGCTTTACATGGTATATACTCGTATTTTGGTCTTCCAGTATTAAAGTTTGAAACTTCAGATAATATTTTTTTTATGATGATGTTTTTCAAGATAAATCATACGACATCAATGCCAACTTCGGCATAATATAATATTTAAAGTAGTTCAAGGAATCGATGGCGCCCCTTCGGCTGACTGGGGCAGGAGCGCGGGTGAGGGCGGGCGGCCCGCCGAGACATTATGTATTAATGTCGCTCGTAGGGGAAAACACTGTGACTCATTACGGAAACTCCAGGCACACGAGGCGATCAATGGAGGGAAATGTGATTACATCAGTACTGTTTCAATTTTGTAATACATTCTTAATCTCAACATAAATGACTGTATTGTAACGTGTCGACAAAGGCATAATTTAATATTTTAAACTGTTAAATTAAATTAAATATCCATAGATGGTGTTAGTATATATAGAGTAATCTTAAAAAGATTTAAATATGTAATCAAAATCTTCATAGATGGCACATTGAAACTGACATGTGAAATCAGGTGTAGGACTTTAACATATTATATATACAACTTCCAAAAATTGTCAGACACGGTCATAACAAAGGTGGAATGGGGAATGTTGTAATTACATAAAGCGTGCGCTTAACCCAACCAATGACAGGTCATAAGTCCTGTAAACACCTTGATCGACCATATTCAGTTTCCAATTTGCATCTTCGTCTCTATTGAGATACAATTAAAACATAAATAACATTGTTTTTTGTATCACAATTATATTTTACTTTACGCGACAGCTGTTTCATCAACCTATGTTGACATCGTCAGGTGTTACAATAATATATCAAATATATAGCTATATATGTAAAATAATATATCAATTTTGATAAATTGTAACATCTGATGATGTCAACATAGGTTGTTGAAACAGCTGTCGCGTAAAATAAAATACAATTGTGATACAAAAAAAAAAAGTTATTTAATTTAACAGTTTAAAATGTTAAGGTATCATAGTGATTCGGCCAAAACAATGGACTACATAATTAAATAATATCATTAACAAATAACGTAAATAAAAGTTTTAAATTAATTTTATTTTTAAATATGAATTAAGTCAAATCCACTAATGTTTGCGTCTTCGACTGGTTTCGGCAGCTCGTTGCCATCTTCTGGTACATATAATATATTAAAAAAAAATTGGTTTATAGAAGTATATGAAATGAAAATGATGGGGTTAACGATTCTATATAATCCAATCCTTCTTCTTCTTCTTCAGTCTATTCCCGTCCACTCCTGGACAGAGGCCTCCTTCATTCACTTCCACGTCACTCTGTCTTGTACAGACTGTATCCAGGTTATTCCGACATGTCTGTTCAGATCATCCTTTCACCGTAGTTGCGGTCGTGCACTTCTCTTTGCCGTCCACGGTCTCCAAGTCAGCAGTCTTCTTGTCCATTTTCGTCTGAGCTTCTGGCTACGTGACCATTGCAATTTTAGAGTCGCTACTCGGTGGATGATGTCAGTGACATTTGTTTTTTCTCTCACCGTATCGTTTCTGACTCTGTCTCTTAGGCTAATTCCTAGCATGACTCTTTCCATGGCTTTTTGGGTCACTCGTAGTTTCTGTTTTAGGACAATGTTATAGTTTCAAAATCATAAGTACCAACTGGCAGAACACAGGCTTTATAAACTTTTTGTTTAACGTTGGTCAGTATTTTCCGATTTTTAAGGATGTAACCCATTTTTCCGAAAGTTGCCCGAACTGTATTACTAATATCAATATTATATTTATATTTTTTTAGTTCCTATATAATCAAAAAGCAGTTACGGGTATTACTAATAAGAGTGTACATGATGATGCTATACAACGTTAGGCTTCCAAGTAGTTGTTTGAATTTAAATATTTAATTTGACTTGTGTCCCGGCTAATAGTGTCTGGAAATACCTCCTCTTTACTGGAACTCTGAAACAAAATTACCAACTGTTTATATCAAAATTATTAACATTCGGGTTATATTATTTTTATTTTGTTATTTTATTTTATACCACTGTATTTTATATTATTTGTTTTAGATTCATTTTGTGGACGTTGGACGATCGAAGTGTGCGCAGGAGATGCCTATTGGTGGCGATGAGGTTCGCAACCCATCACACCGCGTCTCCCGCTGGAGCGAAAGGAGAATGATGGAGTACCGCATCGGTTAAAGTTTTGAAACACTTTTATTATAAAAAATAGAAAATAAATAAAAACACTTTGTATTTAACCTCGGTATGGTTACTATAATTGATGCCAACTTGCTTCGATTGGACCCAAGCTTCATCAGGGCAGTATAACAAATATTATAATTTTTTTAAAGATTTTCGCGACAGCTGTTTCACCAACATATGTTGGCATCATCGAGTGTTACAAACAACTGACTGAAATGAGAATGTTTTAGCGAAACAGCTGTTGCGACAATTTTATAAAAAAAATATTAATAAATTGTGATACACATTATTTAATCAGTATTTTAACAAGAAAACATTTCATAATGTTGAAGTATCATAATGTTTCGGCCAAAACGATGGATTTTCTAATAAATAAATACATTAAATTTAATGTGTAAGTATTATAATTTAATATATCTTTTTTTTAAGAATTCACCAAATTGCAGAGACGATCAGACTGATCATTACAAGAATGATACATCGCGAGATAATGGTGGATGCCGTAATAATTTGCTCCATAATTGGAAGCACATCTACTTGTTGATAACAATGCGATAGTATGCACTTTGCACCCATCCACAACAACTGCAGTTTATTGTTAGTTCCCAGTGGAAGATCATAACACATGCAAGTACTGACCATGTACTAGCCAAACAATGGACGAAAGGAATTCTCTCACACAACACTCCAAGCGTCCTCACATACAGGTTGTGTCTTTCTTTAGTAATCATTTATACACTTTGTATATACAGCACTTATATTGAAAAAAAAATTATATAGACATGTTTCGGACAAACAGTCCTTCTTCAGTAAAGATACATTTTTAAAAATATTATAAAATTGTAACAACAGTTTACATGATCTGACAGATGTTTTAAAGATTTACTTTGGAACGTTTATTTTTTAATTGAAATTTAATGTCGTCAAGAAAGAGTACGAAAGTATTTTAAAGACACGAGATCGAGAGAGTAATTCGAAGTGCACACGGTGCGCATGCCCGATAACTTTCTGGATTATTTATAATTTTGTTCTGATCTGTTCGAAGAAAACATGGCATGACCAAATTAATCAAATTTTAAAGGTTGGTCATGGTCATGTTAGAAGTCGAAGGAATCAACGTGCGTGTATGACTCGTTGTATGAATGGGGAGGAAGCTAGAGAGATTTGACAGGATAGAGTAGTGTGGCGGTCCATTCTCTCTGCCTACCCCTGCGGGGAAACGGCGTGATGGTTCGTTTGTTTGATTGTTCTGATTATTATTGTATGACAGTAGTGTAGAAAACAAAAGGAGAACAATTTGGTGTTATTAATTGTGAAGTTTTTAACATGTCTGAAAAAAATGACATTAAAAGTTTAAATTTTTTACTGTTTACGCTTGTACAGTGATAAGTTTTTAAAGGGTAGAAAATCTTTACTTAAGTGAAAATTTAACGGGTTGCAATAAGTTCATTTATAACGAACCTTTTTTATTTTTGACGAATAATTACATTACAAGAATAACGTATCATACCTTTATTATGATTATTTTCTCCTTTAAATGTTATAATATGTATGATGTCTAATGACAATCATTATTTATTATAACTAACTAACTAACTAACCATCTCCCCGAAAGGGTAGGCAAAAAGAATGGACTGTCACACTTTTACTGATGCGGCACTCCATCCTTCGCTTTTCGCCCCGCGGGAGACGCGGTGTGATGGGTTGCGAACCTCATCGCCACCAATAGGCATCTCCCGCGCACACTTCGATCGTTCAACACCCACAAAATAAATCTAAAACAAATTATATAAAATACAATGATATAAAATAAAATAACAAAATAAAAATAATTTAACACAAAATGTTCTTTTTAGATGGTGCACATATTGTCTATTTAATTTATGTTCCACGTATCCACCGTTTTTTTAATTTAGCACACAATGTAATAACACATAATGTTTTTTTCGATGTTGCACATGTTGACATGGACGATCCGAACTTTTGTGTTTATTTAATTTATGTTACACGTATCCACCGTTTTTTAAATTAGCTGTAATTAGGCACTTAACCAGCAAGAACTTAAAAATAATATTGAAGAAATTATTCAAATTGTCATTGGAACAAATTATAATTGACATGTTATAATGGAGTTTTACAAAACAAAAACCTCTACTATCAATAACTATTGTTAAGTTTTTTTTTTAGGATATCTCACTTATCCTTTTTTATTCTATTGTATAACGATTTATCGAGATAAAAGTGATAGCAATAACTAAGGATTCAATAACATTTTTTAAAATGTATGCATAAAAAAAATAAAGCTTTGTATATAAATGATTGCACATTATAATCTATTTAACAACGCGGATATAACAAAACATGGAATGTCTAGCATATTTTTATAATTTACCTTCTTAATTCAACACCTCCAACACAAAGTTATGGCGAATATGGAAGAAACTTACCTTCTGTTTGAAAATTGTTTAAGTTGGTGATAAGTAAAAATAATCCCCCTGTATTATTCTTCGGTATTCATTATTACAGGAGACCTGCTAATTACTGCAGTAAAGGTCTGTAGAGAACAAAGATACGAATGTAACGAAACAAGAAAGTCTACAAGAACTCGGAATAGGAAATGAACTATGTGTACCATAGATGATGTGTATCGTTTACAAATACATATAAAAACTATTGTTCTCCTTTCTGTAAAAATCTTAATACAAAATTAAGAACGGTATATAAAGTTTACTCATCCTTAAGCAGTATTCTAAAACTAACTAACTAACCATCATCGAAAGAATGGACTGCCACACTTTTCTTTCCTGACATATTTCTCCCGCTTCCTCAACATTCATACATCGTGTCATGCATCTCATCGATTTCTCTGACTCCTCACATGGCCGACATTCAATATTTGATTTATTTGATCGTGCCACGTTTTCCTCGGTCTTCCTCTATTTCTGGTTCCGTTTACATCATTAACATATAATTTTTTTACCATTCTTTCTTCGTTCATTCTTTCCATATGTCCAAACCATCTTAATGATTCTTTCATTATTTTGTTCATGACACCATCATTCTCACCGCATTCACTGCTTATATTTTCATTCGACACTCTATCATACACAGAATATCCGCACATTCGTTTAAGAGATCTCATTTATTCTGCATTTATTCTAATTTCATCCTTCTTTTGCCAGTTCCATGCTTCGCTATGGGATATAAATAAGCAGTATTCTATATGGGATATTAATAATAGATAGAAAAAACATACAGTCATATAAAATCTAATAAGTAGATAATTTTATTTTTTTAAAGAAGAAGGAATTGTTAAAAAGTAACTGTATCGATAAAAACCGAGCATGGCACGACCATGTCATGACCATATTAATAAAATTAAAAATGTCAATCAATTGTCAGAAGTCGGAAGAATCAACGCGCTATATGAAAGTTTGTCATGATAGAGTTATGTTGTATTTTGCTATCTCTGCCTAACCCTTTTGGTAAACGACGTGATCGTTTATTATTATTATTCAATGTATTGTTAAACGAAATGTTCGAGTTTAATATTATAATATGCTAAAAATTCCTTATAAAGCTCGCTAGGAACTTCCGCCGTTTAAATCAATATTACCTACTTCCGGTTATTTCTACCCGACTCCGCATTCAATACCTGGAATCTGAGCCCATACACTGCAAGGCCAATTCTAATTATGAGTTAAGCACTTACAGTAGACGTGATGTTGAGTACTTAAGTCAATTTTCTCGTTAAGAGTATTAAAAGCTGCCTTTTTAATTTATTCGTATTTTTTGTGGTTTATTCTTCATCTATTTTTGGTTCCTTAAGACTGTGACTCGTCATTTCTAGAAGCCTGTTCCATGGAGGTTCACTTGTCTCGTCATCTTTCTTGGTCTTCATGGTCTTCCTGAAGGTCGGTTGCCCGTTATAACTATTTTAATATACGTTCTTTCCACGTGTTCTCTCCAGTAACGTCTTCTCAGTGTTCCACATCGGAATTTTTCACACTTTATCTTAATGTCTTTCCCACAATGGATCGGAGAGTTCTTGTTTTTGTGTATGTATATGAATTTATATGTATACTCGTATATCACTATAAGCGGAACGAAGGTTTTGCGGATTCATATTTTGCTGTCCTTCAGCGTATATTTATTTTTTCAAACACCATTTTCAAGCATCAAACCACAGCGGCTCCCTTGTTTGTCAGTTCTTTTACTTCTTCGTAGAGGTCACTATTGCTTGGTACATCAACACCTAGTACTTAAAATGCATTACTTCTTATATTATCTTCTTGTCCTTGTTGCAGACCAATGTGTTCTGTTATCCAGAGTGTTGCGACTCCCAGCTATCCATCCATCTTTTAGGAGGTCTTCCACGAGGACGAGTCCCATGAGGCTGATTATGCAATGTAATATAGGGGAGTTTGGTGGTGTCCATTTTTTAAACACCCGTACCAGTACTTCTTTCGCTGTCTGCTCCAACTTATAATATCCTCAATCTCACATATCTCTCTTATTCTGGTGTTCCTCACGCGATCTCTCAGAGTCTTGCCAGCTATCGTCCTCAGTGTCTTCATCTCGGAAGTCCTCAAAACTTGTTAGGTCCTTACTGTGTCTGCCCTTGCTTCGACGCCATATGTTATTATTGGTCTTATATTATACTATTATCTAATGCAAGCTTACATAGTACTGGCTGTTTTGGCGTAGATGCCATGTGGACTCAAAAGTGAAAAAAAAACAGTAGTTTAATTCATTTAAACTTGATATTTCTATCGTAGAACATCATTAAATTTCAAGAAAATACTCGAATTGATACAAATGAAAAAGTCCGTTTTTTTAGAAGTTTTATTAAAGTTTAAAGAAATGTTTAAGGTTTCGCCTTTCTAAGGCATTATCAAATGTAGTGAAAGCGTGTTAACATCAACACGAATTAAAGAGGCAGAATAACTCGTGTGTATAACTATGGCCAGAGATAGAAGCCAGTGGAGGAGTCCTACGCCGGGATGTAGCGCCGAGAAGAAGATGTAGAAGAAGTATGTAACGAAACATGTCATTCCCATAAACTATAATAAAACTTCTAGAGAACAGACGTTTTCATTCGTATTAAATATTTAATATTGAGTTTATAAAATAAACTCAATATTCAAAGTCACGCACTCAAAGTCATTACTGCAAATCGAAATATATCCACAGAAGCAAAGATGTCTTTACCAAATGGAGTTCTAGTGCCAACCCTCATGTATGAAAGTGAAGCTTGGAGCTGGCAAAAGAAGGATGAAAGCAGAATAAACGCAGTAGAAATAAGATCACTAAGAAGAATGTGCGGAAAAACGTTGTATGATAGAATACCGAACGATGAAATAAAAAAGTAATGCTAAAAGACTGTATCATTAATAAAATTAAAAATGGATCCATGAGATGGTTTGGACATATGGAAGGAATGGATGAGAGTAGAATGGTTAAAAATTTGTACACAAGGAGCGTGAGTGGAAAAAGAAGCAGAGGACGACCGAGGAAAACATGGCATGACCATATTAATCCATTACTAAAAAGCGGCCACATTCGAAGTCGGAATAATCGACGTGCGTGCATGGTACGATGTATGAATGTAGCGGATTCCCGAGAGGTATGCAAGGACAGAGCGGTGTGGCGATTCATCCTCTCTGCCCACCCCTCCGGAAAATGGCGTAATGGTTACTTAGTAAGTTAGTTTAATATTGAGTTTCATCATTTGCTCGAGAAACAAATAAACATACTCGTACATTAATATTTAATACGGAATTTCACATTATTTTTCAAACACTGTTAATATAATCGTATGTAAAATACCTATATAATAAAAATACCATTTTACATATATGTACGAAGGTATATACACTTTTATTTGATAAATGAACGTAGATTTAAAATCACAGAACCTTTTTACATAGCGAAAGTATCATTTTACATTATGCTTCAAAATACGACAAAATATCTGGATACAAAGTGTTCTCGTCTACAGAATGAAATTGCTTTTCAAACTAAATAAAGGATAAATGGGCGCATACACAGCTGATACTTCATCCGAAAATATTTCATTTCTATTTTTCATAAGGATGAATAAGGACTTTTATGTCTTCTCAAACACGACAAGAGCAGGGTTGGTAAAGGGCACTTTTTATATACACGGAAATTGATAGATTAAAAAATATACATTGAATTTAAAAAAATCATATTTTATTGAAAGGGTTGATGAATGATTGTTTTGATGAAATAATTATATGACATTAATATAACAAATCGAGCTCTTCGTTGTGTTTAAAGAAGCGACTTTCGTCGCAGAGTGGCAAGAGCTATGACTGCCACACCGAAGGTCGCGGATTCTATTCCCGGCGATAGCATTGTGATTGACATATTGTGTTTGGTCTATTACTAAGAAAAAAAGCTATCTTTCACATGTCATGAGAATCAAGAGCTAAACAATTGTACACAGTAATTGGATAAAATAACCTAATGTATACAAATGTGGAAAGAAACGTGAAACTGTCACATTAAATCATTTATTTTAAAAGCTTTAATTTTAATTTTCGATCCTGAATTTAGAGATTATATTATTTTGTTATTTTAGAAGGTATTTTTTAAATATTGTTTAATACATTCAGAACTCTTTTCCACATTCAGATATTTTCAATCGAGTGTTTATTGCGGAATGTAGAGCGGAAGAAGGTATTATGAACAAAATTCTGAAAAGATCACTGCGATGGAGAAAGAATGATTAAGAAAGTATACGTTAATGATGTAAATAGAGTACGGAGTCGAGGCAGACCGAGGAAAACATGGCATGACCAAATTAATCAAATTTTAAAGGTTGGTCATGTTAGAAGTCCGAGGAATCGACGTGTATGAATGTGGAGGAAACAAGAGAGGTTTGCCAGGATGGAGTAGTGTGGCGGTCTATTCTCTCTGCCTACCCCTGCGGGAAAACGGCGTGATGGTTTGTTTGTTTGTATTTATTGCGTATTTACAGGATTAAAATACAATAATTTTCTTATTGACACAGAAAGTTATACAATATTAATTTTTGATATCAAAAGGGTCATTAAGATGGTTTGGTCAAAAAATAATAAAGAAAGTATATGTTAACTATGAAAACGGAACAAGAAAAAGAGGAAGACCGAGGAAAACGTGGCAAGATCAAATATAATATTTCGACCACGTTATGTAATTATGTCAGGAAATGTGTGGCGGCCATTATTTTTGCGTAGCCCTTTGGGAAGACGGTGTGATGGTCAATTAGATTAGTTAATTCTGAAGGTCACTGACCGAGTGGCCAGTTTACTCGACCGCCCCTGGTTTTGAGTGTGTTAGACATCGCGGCATTGTAAACGTTATGGGGATGGATGCGGGGTGTCGGGCTGATCGATTTATTTGTGATACAATAAAAATAGGGGTCGTTTGGGAGATTACTCTTCTAGTAAACTTTATGGTATTGATTTTGTGTAAAATTGGGGTCGGCCCCTTGCGCCCACGGCGTGGCATAATTGAAAAACAGCTGAGTTGAGCTTTGTATGATACATATTGTATTTAAGGTTTATGGCCTTTCAATAGATTGCATTCGAATTTTATTATTATACAATGGTAGTTATCAAGAGCTTTTCGTTTTTCGTAACATATTTATATTTTATTTTTCTTTTTCTTTTTTATATACTTTGTACGAGTATATACAACACTTATATTAAAAAAATTAAATTACATAGACATGTTTCGGACAACCAGTCCTTCTTCAGTGATACATATTATTAAGATTCATTTCAAAAATATTATATACTATTTAAAAATATTATTTTGGAAGAATAAATGCACATTGTTGCCAAGTAAGCACCCTTGAGGTGAGTTATTCACGAAAAGGACGCCATACAAATTAGACAAATTTATTTAAAAATTTATTTGAATAAAATTCACAAACATTACATACATATGATTCCAGATCGTTTGCAATAACATTATAATAATTTATAAGAGAAGCATTAAAAACATTAAGATTAATAATTAGAAATAATTAGAAACATTGATATTGCATCCCTGAGGCAACTCACACTGTCACTAAATACGTCAACCTCCGAGGCGACCCGATTAAGCAATAAAATTGCCCTACCCACAGGCATAAGCATTGGCAGGTTGTTTCTGCAGCACGGCAAATAAAACAATCTGCGCTCTCTTTGACAAAGGAACAAATAGACCTACATCACTCAGAACATCCGAGTTATGTATATGACCGACAATCAGCTGAAAGAAGTGTACTTCTCTCCAATGTTTGGTAGCTTAGCGTACCTAGAAAGAATTCAGCCGGAAAGATTATTATTATATTTATAAAGTTTTCTATTGGATAGTTAAATACTATTATAATATTGATATTCTATTGGGGAAGAACGAGAAGATGTTACTGAAGAGACCATGTGGAAATAGCGTGTTTTAAAATGGTGATAAGAAAATGTACTAACAGGAAATCCATCTCCAGGAAGATCACCCAAAATGTGGTGAGACAGCTGGACATCTGCATCCCAGGCACAGGCTCCGAGATATAACAGGATATAGTTATAAATAAAGCAGAAGAGAAGAAGAAGAAGAAGTTGATTTATTGTAGTTTTACAAATGCTATAAATTATACTACATTGACACCAGCATAAAATATGACATATGGGACTTGAAAAAAGACTAATATATTGTATTACAGAAACTCTATACTGACAAACAAACAATATTTGCTTTAGGAGTTTGCATATTATATTGTTCGGAATAACGCTAAGTTGTTATGAATAATGAGACGGTTGTTTACTGTGGAACATAAGGGTGGAACAGCCCATATACGAGGTCTGTTCAAAAAGTATCGCGAATTTTATATTTTTTCAAAAAGTATTTATTTATTCATGAATATCTATTTTGTCCCCTTCAAAGTAATTCCCCTCGGATATAATACATTTATGCCAACGTTTTTTCCAATCCTCGAAGCACTTAAAAAAATCATTTTTGTGATCTTGTTCAGCTCCTCCTTCGATGCCGTCTTTATCTCCTCAATCGTGGCGTAGCGTCGTCCTTTCATGGGCCTCTTCAGTTTTGGAAACAGGAAAAAGTCACAGGGGGCCAGGTCTGGGGAATACGGTGGCTGCGGCACCATTACTGTGTTGTTTTTGGCCAAATATTCGCGCACAAGCAACGATGTGTGAGCAGGGGCGTTATCATGGTGCAAAAGCCAGTTTTTGTTCTTCCACAAATCCGGGCGTTTCTGGCGGATTGCTTCGCGCAAATTGCGCATAACTTGCAGGTAATATTCCTTATTGACCGTACTGCCCTGTGGCAAGAACTCATGATGCACCACGCCCCTGCAATCGAAGAAAACTATGAGCAAAACCTTCACATTCGACCGAACTTGGCGCGCTTTTTTTGGTCTTGGCTCATGCGGCAGCTTCCATTGGGATGATTGAGCTTTGGTTTCCACGTCATAACCATAAACCCATGATTTGTCACCAGTTATGACCCTCTGGAGCACATTTGGGTCGTCACGGACCGAGTCCAACATCTCCTGAGCAATGTTAACGCGATGCTGTTTTTGGTCGAAATTGAGCAATTTTGGCACGAATTTCGCGGCGACCCGACTCATGCCCAAATCATTGGTTAAAATCGAATGGCACGAGCCAATCGATATGTTTAGGTCCTCAGCAACTTCTCTAACGGTGATTCGACGATTGGCTAATACTATTTTCTTCACTTTATCAATGTTTTCGTCTGTTGTTGACGTGCTCGGGCGTCCGGCACGCTCTTCGTCGTTCATATCTTCTCGGCCCTCTGAGAACATTTTGTACCACCGATAAACGTTGCTTTGGTCCAAGGTAGCTTCACCATATGCCACAGTCAACATTCGAAATGCGTCCGCGCACTTTATTTTGTTTTTCACACAAAATTTGATACAGATTCTTTGATCCATTTTTTGGAATAGGCAAAAATCGAAGACGAGCCAAAACACATCCAAGCAAAACAGCTGTCAAAAATTAACTAAACATTCAAAATGGCCGACCTTGTCAGCATAAGTAAGGGACATAAGTACCAACATAACGCTACAAAAAAATCAAAAATCAAATATACGTAGCCAGCGGAAATTCAAAATTCGCGATACTTTTTGAACAGACCTCGTATTAAGTTAATTGGCTAAAGTAAAATAATACGGTTCAAATATCATACTTTTTTAGGTGATTGAAGACTGCATGGATGATTAAAAATAATTTTGGCATGGATACCAATTCACCGGTAGAATCAATCAATTGTTTGATTTCAATGCGCTCTCATAGTTATCTAATATCTTATAATGGTTTGAGCTTTATCGAAATCTTTAGTTCTTCTTTATCCATATTAACCGCTGACAACTGCCAACTGCTAGTGAAATCTTAGATAAGATATTGTATAGTGTTTAAAAAATAAGAGTTCCTTTGAAGAAAAAAAGTAATTTGTGATAAAAAAAAGAGTCCATTGTTTTTGCCGAAACACTATGATACTTTAACATTTTATAACTGTTAATGAAAAAAATTTGTTTTTGTATCACAATTGCATTTTATTTTACGACAGCTGTTTCATCAACCAATGTTGACAATGTAACGCCTGATGATGTCAACATTGGTTGGTGAAAAAGCTGTCGTAAAATAAAATACAATTGTGATACAAAAACAAAGGATTATTTTTTCATTAACAGTTATAAAAAAAACTACTTTAATAATAATAAAAATTACCAAAATACTAATTTAGTACAGTGGAACCTCGATATAACGAATATCAAGGGGTCTTTAAAAAAATCTTAAATCTTTACATCGAGGATTCACTGTATTTCGTATTTGTGTATTATAAAGAATTATTAATTATTACGTATTATTATTATTACATTAGCATTATAGAAGAAGTATTTAACAATAAAACAATCCTTAAAAAAATACTTTAAATTTCATTTTAGATAACAAAAATAAAATAAAAATGTAAAAAATCTTTTTCAATTGCATATTTATGCAATTGAAAAATGCTTGTGTCTTCGATCGGTTTCGGCAGCTCGCTGCCATATTCTTGGCCGAAACCGGTCGAAGACACACACATTAGTAAATTTTAACTATTGTATAGTAAATATTCATTTTAAAGAGATGTTTTTAATTCTTATTTTATTTTCATTAAAACAATCCTTATGTTAAAAAAATATTATTGATATACATCATATCGGTAATTTGGGGATTGAATACGGTATGCGCCACAAATGATTTATTAGTATTTTTCATTTTATTTACCAGGGTATTAAAGGTCCAAATTTTTTATACAAGACAAAAAAAGTCAAAATTTTAGGCCCTCATATTGTCCGACCCAAACATAAAACGTGCAATTCGTCAAACAACTCGCAACGGTGTCAAAATCCGAATAAAAGATTGGATTAAGGGTTAAGGGTCATCGTTTGACGGCACTCCCTACGACGACGGTTCCTTTTCCAAGGATTTTGATGCAAATTGAATAAGGGTCACGCCCGAGGGCAATGCCCGTGCAAAGGTCGCCTGCGAGGGAATTATTTTCAGCTATTTTCTGTTCTTATTAGGTTATACGTGATAATTGGGCGCGATCCTGCCATGTCTGACGCATTCAAAGTGTTAATCTTTGCCTATACTAACTAGTCTAGCCGTGTTTTGTTAGTAAGTGTACATTTTACATCGATATTTAACCATCTAGCGTCATTTAAATTGTATTATTTTGATACTATATTGACTTCATTACATGACCCGTTATTTATTTAATTGTAACAAGTAATTTTTTTCATGTTTTGAGATATTTAAGACTGAATGAATTTAAAAATTTTGGCATATGTTACCATAAACAACTGGAGTGATATTTTTACCAATATACTTTTGTTAAACATTAAAATGTTATATTGACTATTTTAATTGTTAAACAAAATAAACAGTAGAATAAATCCAGTAAAAATAACATCTCTTAGACGAATGTGTGGATACTCTGTGTATAATAGATTGTCGAATGAAAACATAATTTAAAGAACGCTGTTGTAAGTAGCGCAGGACAGAGATGCTTTCGCTGCAGTGGTCGCTAATGTAGACAAGAGGAGACAAGACTCTTCGAGATATGGTGTGACGGCTATCCGCGAATTCTGCAAGGTGGGAGATATCATCAGATGGGGTTGACTACGCAGAAGACACTGGCATACTTACGTGCAGAGGATGGATCCCTATAGAATCCCATATATTGTGATACATCAGATTCCTATTGGCCGTCGTTCCCCCGGAAGACCATCAAAAAGATAGAGTGATAACAATGAGTCAATATCCCAAGAGAGGCCAGCCTTACAATAGGAACAAACCAAGGGTCTAAACGAAAAAGACGATCGCTAATGTTGGGGGGACCTGATACGGCACCAAAAGAAGAAGAATAATATATTAAAGCCAATGCATTGAAGATATATTACATAATAAAATCATTTTATTCCTATGCTTTCAGTACAGGATGAATAAATAACTTTTTCATTTAAAAAATCCAGCAAAGCTCATTACGTGAAAGCTCGACGAACCGTATTAAAATTATTAATGATTTTTTGGATGTAAAGTACATCTGCACCAGAATATTTGATACGTCAAGGCAACCGTGTACTCGTTTATTTCCTTTAATAATAAAGTCTATTTCGTAGTACGGCCAGTGGGAGATATTGCGCTTATGTGACTTTTATTGACTTTCCCTGGATACTCGCTGCCGGAATGAATACGGGGCGCTTGTCCCGGGAACTGCGGCGACCTTCCAGAGTTCCGACCCCCACGATCGGCGCCAAGGGAACGAAAAGGTTCATTCCCTCAAATTTTACTTTTTCAGCAACGTAGTAAGTTATAAGCATTTATTTAACTTCCCCGAGTAGATATACGAATTTATAAGACCTATGTCAGACTGATACTAGCCCACGGCGTGGAGAAAAGAGCAGTGATAGACAAACTCAAACTAAAAATCGAAATAGAGAGAATAATACGGAAATAAGGAAAATCTGCAATATTTGGGGACATCGTGAGATGGAGCAGAACAAGGAGACAATACTAGCGAGACATTGTTAAACAGATAGACACTTACAGAGTGGCATACACTGCTATAATTGGGATACCCATCCCCTGTCCACCAATGTCCACGTGGCAGGCCACCAAAAATATGGGGACAATACTGGTATTTCGCATCGCAAGAGGTAGCAAATGAGTTCACCTTGTTCGTGTGTGATAGATGAAGGCTACAGAGAAAAGCTCTAAATACAATAACTTTACGGTTTGTTCGACTCCATGGTCAAATCCACGCTGCAATCTCAAGAATTGTGGAATAAGGTGTGAGGCTTTATGGAGGAGATAATGGCCAAAAAGGAAAAATACGTGATGCGGCTTACAGCTACTGGGGTAAAAGAAAGACAAATTTGCAACCCTGGGTAGACCATAAGGTAGGAACCGCGCTGGAAAAGGAGAGGGGGTGGGTTTACGCAGTAGTAGTCCGACACTACCTAGTCTGAAGGGTTGGGTGTCCATGACGGATTTCCCCACAAAAATAGAAAGCAAATTCTTAAACATCAGATCGCCCAAGTTTTTTTTATTTTCATTATTTGAAATGAACTAGTACTGAAAATTACAACAACCAATATAAGAGGATTTAACAATGTTAAATCCTCTTATGATGGTTTAAAATTAAACTAGTATTTCCGTTAAAAAAAAGGTTATTAAAATTATTACTAATAAGGTATAATCAATCTAAAAAGAACATTTTGTGTTAAATTATTTTTATTTTTATTTTGTTATTTTATTTTATATCATTGTATTTTATATTATTTGTTTTAGATTTATTTTGTGGGTGTCGGACGATCGAAGTGTGCGCGGGAGATGCCTATTGGTGGCGATGAGGTTCGCAACCCATCACACCGCGTCTCCCGCGGAGCGAAAAGAGAAGGATGGAGTGCCGCATCAGTAAAAGTGTGACAGTCCATTCTTTCTGCCTACCCTTTCGGGGAGACGGCGTGATGGTTAGTTAGTTAGTTAGGTTTAATCAAAACCTTAGACAATCATGGAATTTGTATAAATATGATAGAATTTAAATAAAAAGTATGTATGCATAATTAATTAAAATTTTCGACGATTTAAAATGATTTCAAAGTTATGACTACTCAAAATGTCATTATTTTAAATTAGGGAATTTTAGCTTTGGTTTTCAACGGCGAGATTTTTTAGCTTGGAGATGTAATTGAATTTTAAATACTCCTGGTTTTGGACAATATTCGCTAATTACAGAAATTTGCTGAATAATTTTATATTTCACAGTTTCTCGTTTCAGTCGTTGGTCTGGTGTAGAATTCACGTGACAACAATATATAAAATGGCGATAGATTTGCTACCTATCACATGTCATGAGAATCAATATAATAGGTGAAATAAATTGTATACAGTAATTGGGTTCAAACGACCTGTTGTATACAAATGATTAAAATTAAAATTCAAAGATACTACAAATAAAATATTACTCACTAACTTAACATTAGTAAAATATAATAGATCTGATTTTGGATAAAATCAATGTATTGTAGGTATAATAAAGAAAAAACAAGTGACGAAGCAATAATTTTTATAAAATAATAAACATTTTAGATATTTTAATTATGTAAAAAATACTAACTACCATTTTTTTTTCTAATATCGCCTGCATTCAGATGAAAAGCATACTCGTAGATGTTACTCAAACATTTGTTGTTATTGTCATAACTCTGCGGGACTTTATCACGCTCTGAGTGTAATTGGTGCGATTAGCAGGAATGTGAAATGATTGTTTGAAGTAATGGTGCGTGGAACATTTAAATATGACGGGCTTAAATAGGTAACAAGACAGAGAATGTTACCTATTTAAGCCCCTAGGCAACTATAGTAACTGATACCATATTAACAATCAATGTCATGGTACCATAGTAACAGAGGCCATCATAATAACCGATGCCATCAATCCCTGGTTTTTTGCCGATTCTATATTTGTTTACTTCTCTAGGCAGAATATTTTCACACCATTTGAGTTTTAGTTGCGCGCGGGAGATGCTTGTTGGTTGGGATGAGGTTCGCAACCCATTACACCGCCTCTCCTATGGGGGTGAAAAGAGAAGGATGGAGTGCCGCAGCGGTTAAAGTGTGGCAGTCCATTCTTTCTGCCTATCCCTTCGGAGAGACGGTGTGATGGTTAGTTTGTTAAATGACATTCTAAAAAATCTCGTTCTTTCAAATACATAAGATCTCAAACAAAACAAAATTTAAATTACATTTTTCGTTGTATGTAAAAGAGTATTGACGAATGTAAATTTATTCTTATGACATTTACATTTCTCCGGGGAATGAAGCTGTAAATTCAAAAAGAGGCCTTTCCCCCACCCGAGACACGCCCGTAATTGCGTTCACCAGGACTCGAATAAGCGACGTCTAAAGCTGGATCTAAAAATAATAAGAACCATTTTTAAATTGAGCAAAACGAGACGCTTCCGAAACAAGTGGGAGCCACATGTCGCGAGAGTATTGTGTGGTAATGTCACAAGTCATACCGATAAAATGAACTGTTTCATACATCATATGGACACGTCACATCTCCGTCATTTCACGCTCTTCTAGTGACCTTTTAGTTTTTACTAAAATGTGAAGCCATTTATCACTATCAAAAGTGTTTACAATAATCTTGGGGCGGAAGTTCATCTTGAAATCATGTACCAAATTTTTTATTTTTTATTTTTAGTATTTTATTTAATTAATTAAATTTATTAGGTTACAAAAGATCATTTCTTTTAATTATTTTTTCATACAAAACATTTGTTATAATAATTAAAATATATGATAAAACACAAAAAGGCAGAAAATACACGAGACGAAATTTGAACAAAAACCCTTAAAATGAAAAATAAACAGAAATACGTGTAGTGTGTAAGTAGTGTGAATGGAACTTCTTTTACATATTAAAAAAATATGTGAAATGAAAACGTCTGTTTTCTAAAAGTATTATATGATTTTATGGGAATGACGTGTTCCGCCTTGCTAAGCTTTCAATGCGTTGGATATGTGTTCCATAATAGCATTGGGCACACGCGTTTACAAAAGTAATAAATATTATAAAAACGAAAGCGAGCTGCATTTAATAAAATGAGAACCTTATTTTGAAACGATAATCTTAAATTGAAACTCCGCCAAAGAATGATTAAATGTTATATACGGTCTGTTCTACTACATGGCTGTGAAACCTGGACTCTGAAAGTGAATGTTATGAACCGGTTGGAAGCGTTTAAGATGTGGATATACCGCAGAATGCTCCGTATACCGTGGACCGATAGGGTCAGTAATGCATACAGTGCCAATAGAGAGCTGTTATCGAGTGTGTCTCATATTTGGGTCATGTGCTAAGGGGAGTAAAAAACTACCTTTTTCGACTGTCATTAATGGGTAAAGTGGAGGGACGTCGCGGAATTGTTAGAAGGCAGCTGTCCTGGCTGCGGAACACAAAAGAGTGAACAGGAATTACAAGAGTTCAGAATCTGTTCCAATTGGCGCAGGACAGAGATGCCTTTGCTGCAGTGATCGCCAACGTTAGGGGGTCCTGACACCACACCGAAAGAAGAAGAAGCAGAAGTATAAAACATTTTATAAATTTACACCCATCTATTAAAATTTTTGAATATCACTTAGCTAATTTGAAACACGAAATTTCTTTCCATGTATAATATTGTATACAAAATATGTTCTTCATATATGATGAATAAATTTCCCATAATTTGCAACCCACAATAGAGTTCTTGTTCGTTATTCGAAATAACAGACGTATACATTACTTCAATTTTACGACAAAGGCGCGTGTACGTAACATTACAACCCCATTCTAAATTCACCACACTTAATATTTTACACAGTAACCCCATTACGGGTATTTTACAATACAGTGGGGCTGTTTTAATGTCCGTGAATACATCCGGCAACAGTCAATACAAATAGTAAAGTTTGCTACCAATAAAATTAATGAGCTTAATTTAAAAGCGGACAAATAAACCGAGCTTTTCGGGGGATTGAATTTCAGAGAGAATTTTTATAATTGTGTTCTATATTCACCATTACTTTGTGTTGCGGACATATTATTTTATTTTGTAACACTTCATGAAAAAATTGTTTAAATAGTTATTTAGTACACATATTGTTCAATTACATCGATGAAGGGCTTCTGTGTCCCGAAACATGTTAAAATTCATTAAATAAAACGATGTTTTTTCGTAAACAACTTCCACTTGTTGTCTTTATTTTGACAGTAACCGGTTTCGCGAGGCCTGCTGGCATCGACAGACTGGTGACATTGTTATAAACTTACTCCTTTGAATACAAACAGATCACGGGTAATAAACAAGATTCTATACAAAAGTGTTAAATTCATAAAAAATCGTCTTTATGGAATTCCACACCGATAACGCCTTAAGTTTAACTAACTACCTGACTAACTTAACATCCCGCAGTTTCCTCGGGGGTGGCTCGAGAGGATAGAACTGTTCTATCCTAACGTTACTCTCCCCTCTTCTACATTCACACACCGTGACACGCACGCTCGTCGATTGTTCCTACTTCGAACATGGCCAACTTTCAGTGTTTGATTAATTTGGTCGTGCCATGTCTTCCTTGGCCTTCCTCAACTTATTTTTCTATTAACACTACTTGTATATATATGTTAAACCATTTTTCCTTATCCATTCGTTCCATGTGTCCTAAACCCCTTTGACCCCTTTGACCCCAAATGACCCTTTCTTCATTTTATTCAAGACGCAATCATCCGCCTTACATTTCGCCTCTTTGCGAGAATAACGTGACATTTCGAAAAAAGCGTTTTTTTTATTCGATAATCAAATCCGCCGTCTATTTTCTATAAAAACATGGTATTTTTAAAGTGAAAACAGAGAATTTATGAGGGAAATAAACAACACAACAGTGGTATATTGTGTTGTCACGTTGTCTCTTTCAGAATGGTATCTTGTTTCATTTTTCAATTTTTCAATTTTTCGAGATAACACGTTATTCTCGCAAAGAGGCAATCTTCATTTCTATCTAACGGGCATTCTATCATATATATTCTTTTTTTAGTTCATCGAAAAAGAAACGTTATTTGCGGAAAATAATTCAAATCATTTGTGTGTACTATTTTTTTACATTATTTTATTTTTAATTCCAAAAGTGGATAGCAGGAAGTTGGTGTGGCATCTGACCTCATTCAATATTCATCGTCCGTAAAGTGACGCAAATTTACTGTAGAAGTCGAATGTTCATTTCTGGAGTGAGGTACAGTTCCCGGATTAGCCGCTTACAGGAATATCCCATTTATATCTATATTATGTAGAATACGTTTCAGATTTCTCCAACCCTAAAACACATCTCGAATCACAAGTCACAGAAGACGTGGTGATAATTTCGGTATTTTACAAAATAAACACTTCACCGAAGCAATGATGACAGTACATTATGGAGTTCTAGGGACCACCCATATGTATGAAAGTGAAGCTTAGAGCTGGTAAAAGAAGGATGAAAGTAGGAAAAATGCCGTGGAAAAGAGATGGATGAGAATAATGTGCGAGGAAACTATGTATGTGAGAATATCAAATCAAATCTCTTTAAGGCATCTATTGAGAACAGGTACAATATTATACACTTACAACATAATACCAGGAACGCATTAGAGTTGGTTCGACATTAGGAAGACAATATACTTTCTAAAATCGAGAGTATTTGTCCCCTGAACATTCCTTCACATTATGAAAAACGGCGATCTCCGAGGAGACCGCGTTCAGCATACTATGCTCTTCCCACCGGTGTCACCAGAGGAAGATTGGTCCTGGCGGCCCGTAGGTAAAACAATCTGTGCTCTCGCTGTCGGAGATATCTATCAGGGACAAAAATACTAACATCCTATATATCGAACAACAAAATAAGGACGACACATAAGGCAGATGATTGCAATTAAAAGTAAAATTAAAAAAGATTCCTGTTTCACCAATGGAACGAATGGATGAGAGAAGAATGGTTAAAACGTGAAATACAAGCATCGTGAATAGAATAAAGAGAATGGACCGCCAAACAACTCTATTCTGACACACCTCTCTAGATTCCTGCACATTCATATAACGTGTCATACACGAACATCGATTTTTTCGACTTCTAACGTGGCTGACCATAAAAAATTGATTAATTTGGGCATGCCATGTTTTCTTCGGCCTTCCTCCACTTCGTACTCCGTTCGCATAGTTTATATCATAACGTATACTTTTTTAAGCATTCTTTCTTCATCTTCGTTTGTTCTTATTAAAATCCTCACACAATTTATCAAGCAATATTTAAAAGCAATAGCGACTTTGAAGACAAGAAACTATCGCGTTCTGCAAATTATTAAGTTCGTTTAATTTTCATAGAAAAATACGTATAAAAATAGTAATCTAAGTGGTAAGTTTCATTTTTCCATTATACAGGTACAGCCATTTTTTATTCATTGATTTATTATTATTTTCTTATTGTATACAACAGGTCATTTGGACTCAATTTCTGTATAATTTTTTTTTACAACTATTATATTGATTCTCATGACATGTGATAGGTAATTTTATTGTCACGTGAATTCTATGGTATACCAGACGAAAGACTTGTGACAATCACACTGTCATGGCCGGGAATCAAACCCGGGACCTTTGGTATGGCATGGCTGGCGATATAAAAGCTTTCTCTGAAGTAAAGTCAACTTCATAGGACGTGATACGAAAAGAAGAGGAAAACTGAAAAAATCTGTTATTTTAATACACTGTACAAAATATAGTTGCTGATGCACGAGGCAAAGCTTTTGCAGTTAGGGGAGCAAGAGTTGAGCTATGTAAAATGAAAATAAATTTGTAAAATATCCGGGGGATGTTAAGAGCGTCGGGAATAATAAACACAGCTGCGAGCAAAGATTCTTTGTTTATTTCCGTACAAAACTAACTTCACTCTAACCCTCTACACCAGACAAAACAAACACGAAATGTGGTTTTGATTTTGTGAATGTTTGCATTCAATTGATTTACGAGTAAATTGTAAAATTTAAAACAGTGTATATTGATATTTATACAAAATACATGTAGTCTCTTTTTTGAGTTTCAATCATAGGGATTGGTTTGCAACAAAGTCTTTTAAGGTTCTTGGGATTCTATTTAGGCCTTTTAAATGTGATAATTTCTCGTTGCTTTTCACTTAGCTGTATCCATTTTTAAAACTATTGATTCTCAAGACAGGTAGCTAGTCTATCGCCATCTTTATTGTCACATGAACTAGATAAAAATAAACGTGCAATTTTTATTTTCACTGTCATCGCCGGAAATCGAATCCGTGACTTTCGGTGTGGTAGTCAGGTGACCTTTAATCTTCAAAAGCAATTTTACAACCTTAAACCTATTGTTTGTTTCTTGAATCATATCAAGTAATTAATACGAAAGAAAATGTATTTTTTCAAGAAGTTTTATTATATTCTATGATGCGAAAGACTTGTTACGGCTGTCTAAGGCATTATCAAATGTTTATCTTCGTCACATTTGATAATGCATTAGTAAGGCGAAACATTTCAATCAAATAAAATATAATAAAAGTTCTAGAAAACAGATGTTTTCATTCGTATTTTTTTCCTTAAACCTTCTTCTTCTTCTTCTTCTTCTTTTGATAGATCTGACGATCTGTGACACAGAAATCATATCTCGTCGGATGATGAGATCCAGCTGTCCCTCCATCTCTTAGGCGGTCTTCCAGGTGGGCGGTGTCCGGAAGGGATTTCATACCTTAAACCAATTTATCAAAATAATGGTTTGTAATTGAGGGCTGGATATTAGAAAGGTGCCAAGTATCAAAAAAGTTAAAAATGAGTTTATGATCCCAATTGGTGTTAAACATAATGGACTATAACTGTGTAAAGGTGTAAAATGATAGAATAATATAGTGTCGTCGTCACGTCACCCTAAAGATTCAACCCGCGATACATGATATATGTATCAAAATCTTTTTTTTTCTTCTCTCTTTCTATGTTTTATGTTTAAACAACTAAGCGCCTTTGCAATAACCAGCCATCAATTACACAAATTGCTCATCAATCAATCTGGTACTAAATTATGTTATCTATGTAGAAATAGATACTTATATCTGACGCCTTATGAAGATTCTTGGAATATTGATATAAACGTAGAAACCCCTTCAAATTCAGACAATCAAAATTGTATTTAACGTACATTTCTACAGCCTTAACGATCATGTTTATTGCTACGTAAAACGGGGCAATAGAGTTCAGACCGAAATCTGCAAAGTTGCTAACAAAGGTAAGTTATTCCATCCCCCTATTCAAGAGTCACCCTCATCGCCATCATAGTTCACTCACCCTTATTACCCTGTTACCTGAACCAAGGGGGCTGTAAAATAATTTCAAATTGAGAATAATCATTACTCTACACGTAGGCTGTGTAGGCATTATTCCGTCGCGGAGACCCTTTTCGTCTTAATTTGGGGTCTTGATATGGGGGCAGAAATATTACCTGTTTTAAGAGTAAGTGAGCCAACGTGAAGGAAGCTCGCTTCTAAAGCTGCCGTATTTAACTTAAATGTGGAAATTTAAAACGTTGCTAAATTCGTATTAATACGCAATATCTCGTGGATAATTAGGTATCGGTAAATATTGATTGACTTGTCTATGAAGACGTAAGAGTTTGTGAAGCCAGATACATATGGTGCTCTGTTTTGTTAGGATGGTATCTAATTATTTCATATTACGTGATATTTAAGGAAATGTAAGCACAAGGCAGAAAATAATTATAAGAAAAGAAGACAAATTCTAAGTGGTAAGTGCATTGACTGCCACCCCGAAAATTCCGGGTTCGAATCCCGGCGAGGGCAGTGTGATTGTCACACTGTCTTTGGTCTGGCGTAGAATTCATTTGACAGTAAAATGGCGATAGATTAGTTACCTATCACATGTCATGAGAATCACTATGATAGCTTTAATCCCTTCACATCGATTTGGCTCATGCTGTCGTGATGTAAAGAGCGATTCAACAAAAAAATAATAATATTACGACGAAGTGGTAAATTCTCAAGGTGTTAACAATAAAAAATACCATATATAATTAACTCATAATGTTGGATAATGGTGGATAATTGAATGTTATTGAATATATAACATAATTTAAAAAAAACTTGTTTCAAATCCTGTATATGCGTAATTTAATAGGGCTCGAAATTGATACAAAAAGTGTATTTTTTTTCCTGGGCTTAGCTTTCAAAAATATACTGCTTTTTGTGTTGTGAGATTTAAAGACACCCTATAACCCTAGTAAATAGAGAAAGAATATTGTGGAAGTTGGGAAGGAAGGCTAATGCTCAACGATGCTTATGTTCGATGATTCAAATATGAACATATTAAATATAATTCAAAGATGCACTAAGTATCGATAGACTTTTCCTACTTTGGTGACCACTGTTCTACGAAACTTCTTCTTATTCTTCTTATAGGTCTGATGACCTGTTATAGGAAGCAATTCGTCCTTTCGAGAAATGGACTGCCAAATAACTCACATTTTTTTGTTGGTCGTACACGTAGTCAGGAACCCTCCAGTAGACTGTTTCGAACCATCTTTGGGATCCTATTTTCTTGCATACGGGAGACATGCTCGTTCCAGTATCTTCTTCGTTGGCGCCTTCATCTCACAATGACTTCAACCTTATTAATTCTTCGGTTATCTTATGACTCTGTCCCCCCGAAAGGGTAGGCAAAAAGAATGGACTGCCACACCTTTCTTTCCTGGCGTATTTCTATCGCTTCCTCAACATTCATACACCGTGGCATGCACGCGCGTCGATTTATCTGACTCCTCACATGGTCGACATTCAATATTTGATTTATTTCATCGTGCCACGTTTTCCTCGGTCTTCCTCTATTTCTAGTTCTATTTACATACAGTCAACATACAATTTTTTTAGCATTCTTTCTTCATTCATTCTTTTCATGTGTCCAACCCATCTTAATGATCCTTTCATTATTTTGTTCATAACACCATTATTCGCACCGCATTCACTTTCTGATATTTTCATTTGACATTTTGAGTATCGACACATTCGTCTAAGAGATCTTATTTACACTGCATTTATTCTACTTTCATCCTTCTTTTGCCAGTTCCATGCTTCGCTTCTATACATAAGGGTTGGCACTAGAATTCCATTGTGCACTGCCATCTTTGCTTCAGTCAATATATATTTTTTGTGTTATGACTTTGAGTGCACCATTTATTTTATTTCCAGCTCCAACCCTTCTTCCAATGTCTTTCTCAATTCTTCCATCTCTTGTAAACATGATTCTCAGATAAACAAATGTGTATAATTCAAAATGAACTTAAAATTGAAAATTATTGTTAATAGTCGCCTGTTTTATAGTTGGTGTGATAATTAATATTAATGACCAGCTGACCGCAAGATATGGTGAAAAAGATATGCATTGAACTGCACTTCCCACTAACCTCCGCCGATAGTGAGTGGTCAATGACATCAGCTGTGTTATGGTCACTTATTAAATCATACTATACACATAATAAGATGACCTTCGTGGCCGAGTGGCAAGTGCTACGACTGTCAAACTGAAGTTCCCTGGTTCGATTCCTGGCGATGGTAGTGTGATTGTCTAGTGTGGCGATGGTAGTGTGATTGTCGATGGTAGTGTGAGTGTGGTTGTGAATGTACGCTGGATTGCCAAATAATCAATTAAACAGAATACAAAGCGTATTCAATGCTGCTGCCCGATTGATTATGGGGCAATAAAAATACTATCATATCACGAAGGACCTTCACTGGCTTAAAATCCGAGAGCGAGTAAAATATAAGTTGTGTTTGACAGTGTTTAAGGCTTGACACCAGAGAGCGCCAGCGTATATATCGGACCTCTGCGTGACACCCATGCCAACGAAAAGGCAACGTTCACTCCGATCAGTAGAAACAAGTGCAAACAACATAGCAATTCCAGTCAGAGCCAATAAAGCATGTTTCTATGATCGTGCTTTCAGCGTTGCGGGTCCGTTGGCGTGGAATAGCCTCCATGTTAGTATTAAGTATGAGGATACTGACGTTAAATTTAATAAACTTCTGAAGACTGCACTGTTCGGTCAGTCATTTCCTAGTGCGCCCTTGGAGTAATTAATTTTACAAAATGGCGCACTTAAATTACAAATCATCATAAAAATAATAATAAAAATTGTCACCCTGTCTTTGGTCCGGTGACAATAAAATGGCGACAGATTAGCTACCTATCACATTTCATGAGAATCAATATGATTACATCTATTTGGCTCACGCTGTAATAATAACTAACTAATTACCTAACCATCACGCCGTCTCCTCGATGGAGTAGACAGAAAAAATAGACCGTCACACTGTTCTTTTGTGACAGGCATGTCAAAAAACTGTACTCCACAATTTGTCCCATCCCGCATTAGTCTCATATGCCTCTCCTGTGCTTCCCGCTGTTCTATATACCTGTGGTGTATTTTTCTTTTAATCTTTTGAAGAATGTTTCTGAAATGTTCGTGTATTATATATTTTGCTTATTTATTCAATAAAGTACAGCAGAGCATAGAAGATAGGGTAGATTAAATGTGGTCTGGCACCCCCTTGTTGTTGCTGTCTTTGAATGTAAGTCCCGGATGGACCGGGGACAGGCGCAGGGAATGTATGAGCGAGGCTCGCAAAAGGGCGGCGCTACTCCCTATAACAGCCTCGGGTATGTGGCGGGAACTTCTGTGTTATTTTGTGACATACTTCTAACGCTTCCTCAACATGCA
Organism: Lepidostoma basale; assembly: GCA_022606425.2. Classification (NCBI taxonomy): domain Eukaryota; kingdom Metazoa; phylum Arthropoda; class Insecta; order Trichoptera; family Lepidostomatidae; genus Lepidostoma; species Lepidostoma basale. Next base: position 197,586 of record JAHDVF020000812.1, on the reverse strand, counting down.
TACATCATTTCATGCACACACGTCGATTTCTCAATATTTATTAGGAAGAATTTTAACTTATGTCTCTCGGTTTGAAAATATATTTTATTACTTCTATAAAAAGTTATTTCAGGTTTGAATGAATAGAAATGCACTTTAAAAAAACCTTTTTTGAATTGCAGACATGTTTCGATCCTTCTTCGATGCACAAATTTTAATGTCAAATATAAAGGTTAATTTATGCATCGAAGAAAGACCGAATAGGGACCGAAACATGTCTGCATAAAATAAAGTGTTGTGAAAATACAATGTGCTTTTCTTTTTATTCAAATTTGAATCTACAACACAAGGTGAAGGCGAATATAAATTAAGTTATTTTAGGCTTTATTAATTAATTTACACACAGCTAAATAACGTCGCTTGAACTCTAATCACCAAATTCTTAACAAATTTTAATGTAATCTCAATTTAGCATTCGGAATTACGAAAAGCTTAGTTTACGATATCTTAATCCGAGGACCAAGTTTGTTTTAAAAGATATTCTAGCGCAACTAATTCAAGCGATACAAATGACATTTTATCACAGAATTTACGCGAAGTTTTCCTATTTCCTTCGGGTTCTTTAACCTCTCCCTTGTACTTGAAAGGCAGAAGCCCCCAAAGAGTCAGACGAAAGCCTTATTATCTTCCCTGTGACATGTCTCAAAGCGAATGACATAAGCTTAGGCTTACTGTTTATGGTATACATTATATATAAGTCAGCGTATTGGAGGAATCCAAGTACTTATTTTGTAATACATTACATTATATCTGCATTAAAGATATAATTTATGTTTTGATTACGATGGTCTTGACAACATATTTTTTTTATGTTAAACTTGTTACATACGTAATTAAATTTGCACATGCAAATTAAATTAATATTTGGTCTGAGATTAAGACAGCTCATAGTATTTTTTGATATTATAAATAGATTATCAAGAATACTACGATTTCCTTATTGCAAATGTGGCTTATAAACAATCATCATCAACATAATCAGCCGTCTGTCATCCACTGCTGAATGTAGGCCTCACCCAAAGCCCGCCACCGCCCCCTATCCATTGCCGCTCCCATCCATCCATGTCCAGCAATCCTCTTCAGATCATCGGTCCAGCGGGCAGGGGGACGTCTAACTCTACGGAATCCTGTACGCGGTCTCCACTCCAGAACCCGTCTTCCCCATCGGCAGTCGGTTTTCCGACAGATATGGCCAGCCCACCGCCACTTCAGTCCGCCTATCCGTAGAGCCACCTCAGTCACCTTGGTTTGTTGTCGAATAAATTCGTTTCTAAATCTGTCCCTCAAGGTTATTCCAAGCATGGCCAAGCGCTGGGCAACCTTGAATCTGTAGACTAGGCCTTTTGTCAATGTCCACGTCTCGGCTCCGTACGTCATGACTGGCAAAACGCACTGGTTGAAGACTTTAGTCTTGAGGCATTGTGGTATTTTGGAAGTGAAAATTTGACGTAATTTCCCAAAAGCCGCCCAACCCAACTGAATTATTCGGTCGGCTTCTTTCTCGAAATTGTTTCGTCCTAATTGTATGATTTGGCCAATATATGTGTATTATAAACAATATATATGGATAAAATGAAATAATATAAATATTTCATCCAAATTCGTCTACACTAAGGGTTGTGATTTCAAATCAATAGTTCACTGACAAGTTTTCAATGGTTCTGACTTCGTCTTAATAATAATATTAATGTGCTAACTTTAAAAGTGCCGTTTTTATGATGAAATCACCTCAAGGGCGCATTAAGACGTGTTTTAAATCTAAAAATCTAAATATGAACGCTGTAACTGATATTCGCGAACGGTTAGAAAATATTACAAAGCAAATACATATGTTGGGTTTTAATTTGGGTATGAAATATGAAAAAGATGGATTCTTAATTTTTTCATCACTTACACGCTTTAAAGATTAGTGAAATATTATAAATAGTCCATTGTTTTGGCCGAAACACTATGATACTTAAACATTATAAACTGTTAAATTAAAAAACTTAACAATCGTCTTTTTATTTTACGCGACAGCTGTTTCGTCAACCTATGTTGACATCATCAGGTGTTACAATAATATATTAAATGTCAAATTTTCGTGATTTTTCGAATCTTTATGTGTATTTGTTCCTATGTCAATTTGAATAAGTTCTTAGATATATTTTTGAAGTTCTTGCTGGAGTTGAGTTAGGTACCTAATTATTTTAATTAAAAGAACGGTTAGTTACTATTTATAGGAGAAAATTTTAAGGTGGAAAATATTATATAATAAAAAATAAATAATAATAATCATAATAATAATAAAAACAGTAATTAGAAGGAACAATTACACATAACAAAGGGTCAAAAACGATGAAACATAATAAATTAAAGACGTTAAACAATAAAAGGAATCAGATTACATTAATAAGAATGGTGACTAAAGTTGAAAGTCTCATATTTAAAGCAATTTTTCATGTAAGAACATTAATAAATCAGTTTATACGGGTAAGTAAATATGCTTTAGAATCGGGGGGAAGGCAATAGGTTCCCAACAGAATACGAGAGGAAACACATATTTTCCGTTTCCTTTTCTTTCGTTGTATATTCCAGGTTTTATGGCCACTTTTACAGGGGCAATGCATTTTGAAATCGTCTTGCATTATGCATTTCCCCGCAAAGACCATTTTTCTATTTGCGACTATCGCCCGTCTTTCTTCCTCGGCGAATTTACAACAAATTGTGCAAAGAGTTTCACTTTGAGGAGTCCTGAATTATGAATATGGGGAGAAACAGGGCGAGAATCTCCGACAAAATGCCGAGAAGAGAATTACTCGCGGCGAGAGGACTCCGCATAATAGCAATTTTGTACATTTAATTTGTTAGTAATAATATTTGCCATTATTTGTACTTTTGTTTGAGTCGCTTAGTGTTGTGAAGTGCAACTCAAATTTACAAAGTTGATTTTGTTTCTCTGAACAATATCCATTTTCATTTTCATTTACATTTATTTATTTATAAAGATTACAAACATTACAGATGTGTCCAAGTCGTCTGCAACCTCAAAATTACATAATTAGATATACATATTTTCAAAATAACATTTAAAAAAATAACAAAATACATAAATACTACGGCATCAGAGATAACAATCACAACATTGATATTGCATTCCTGAGGCAACGCACATTATCACGAAATATGTCGACCTCCGAGGCGACCCAATTAATCAATAAGATTGCCCTACCCACAGGCATAACCATTGGCAGGTTGGTTCTGCAGAGCGACAAATAAAACAATCTGGGCTGTCTTTGACGAAGGTAATTATCAGGGACAAATAGACCTACATCACTCAGGACATCCGAGTTTTGTATACGGCCGCAAATCAGCTGAGAGAAGTGAACTCCCAAATGAATATTCCTCCTTCTCTCCAATGATTAGTAGCTTAGCATACCTAGCAAGAATTCAATCGGAAAGAGCCACGGGTTATAACCGCGCTCCCTGAGGTAAAGAAAGCGCAGAAATTTTTTCTGCACTCGCTCCACCACCAGAGAATATCGAATCCCAGGCGCTGACCAAATAACGGATCTATATTCTAGCCGACTTCTTACTAGGAAATTATACAACACCCGAAGTAGCTGAGTGTTCGAAAATATCTTGGCATTCCCAAAAACAAATCCAAGCATTTTAATGTTCATTAAACACAGAGCAACTATGTGAAGATTGAACGATAATTGAGCATCGAACAGAACACCGAGATCTCTTGACGTAGAAGCTCTTTCAAGCTGTCCCTCATCCATAAGATAGCGAAAGTATAATGTTTTCGATGCTCGTGTGTATGACATAACAAAGCACTTGGAGATGTTGAAGAATAATTTGTTACGTTTACTCCATTGGGTTAAGCTCTGAAGTAGTTCAAAAGTCTACGGTGCTATTTAATTAATGCCTTAGCAAGGCGAAATTTATCATTCCCATAAAATTTATTAGTATAAATTATTTAATATGGAGTTTTACATCATTGTTCATGAAGCAATAAAAAAGCCAAATGTGTTATTTGAAATTTCATGTTATAAATAATGAAAATATTATCATTATAAATAATGAAAATATATTTTTTTTTATAAAAAAATCTTTTTAAATGTATATTTAGTTAAAATCTACTATTGTTTGTGACTTCGACCGGTTTCGGTAGCTCAACAAACTGTAGTGGATTTTAACTAAATATGCATTTAAAAAATATATTTTTATATTTTATTTTAATTATTAAAATAGCAATTAATTTAGATTAAAAACTGCAGTGGGAAACTAAGCATGCATTATTTCAAAGTTAAAAGATCAGTTGACCTCAAGATAATATGTTCATTAATGCTTCCATGTCAAATGTCTCCCACAGCATCCGTTCTTTTATGTCTTCCAATTAAATTGGAATAAACTAATCAGATGTCATTAAAATTACTAGGGTTGTCATTTCCCTAGATGCATTTTTAATTCGATCTTCAGAATCGATTTTTTCGGTTACATTGAAATTCCCATATCAGAACGCTGTTTTTCCAATTTACGAGATTATTTAGCTGGACATGTTTCGAAGATAGCACCTACATCATCAGCAATGTTAACTTTTATAAAACTTGTTAGAAGTAGTTTTCAATAAACACTGTTTATTTTTACTGCAATATTGTTCGATTTAATTTAATATGCTTTAGTTTTTTTTAATAATTCGTAACGGAATAAGTTTTAAAGTGTAATATGTAAAAAAAAATATACTCATTACATATCAATACTTATTCCGTAATTTAATAAGGTTAATGAATTGCCTAAAATACTGGCTGGCGTTTGATTTGATGACATCTGATTTAATATTCTTAAAGATGTATTCAAATCAAATCAAATCAAATCAGTCAAGCCAAGAAAAATTCATACAGTAAAAATTCCAGTAAAAATTCACTCTTATAGATGAAAATTTGTGTTCTAACAAATAAATATAATATTTTACAATTTAATGTGTTGATAGTTTTTAATAACTAACTATTTAACTAACCATCATGCCGTCTCCCCGGAGGAGTAGGCAGAAAGAATGGAACGCCACACTGTTCTGTCCTGACATACTTCTCTCGCTTCCTCTACATTCATACATCTTGTCATGCCCACACGTCGATTTCTCCGACTCCTCACGTGACCGACATTCAATATTTGATTGATTTGATCGTGCCTCGTTTTCCTCGGCCTTCCACTATTTCTAGCTCCATTCACGCCGTTTACATAAACATACCTTCTTCACCATTCTGTCTTCACTCATTCTTTCCATGTGTCCAAACCATCTGAATGACCCTTTCGTTATTTTGTTCATAACACTTTCATTCGCACCGCATTCACTTCTTATACTTGCATTTGACACTCTATTATATACAGATTTACCACACATTCGTCTTAGAGATCTCATTTCTACTGCATAAATTCTAATTTCATCCTTTTATATACAGGTTTATCACACATTCGTCTTTGAGATCTCATTTCTACTGCATAAATTCTAATTTCATCCTTCTTTTGCCAGTTCCATGCTTCACTTCCATACAAGAAGGTGGCACAAGAACACCATTATCATTATTTTTAATCGTAGCAGTTTTCTTAATTTTCTTTTAATTTGCCACATTAACAGTGTGGCAGTCCATTCTTTCTCCCTACCCCTTCGGGGAGACGGCATGATGGTTTGTAAGGTAGTTAACATATTTCTTATCTTATATTTATAATATGTTTATAATTGTATATGTTTATAATATGTTTATAATTGTTTATAATTGTATTATATTTATAATATGTTAATAAATGTAATTTAAAATCTGACTCTGTTTTCTAGTACCAGACCATAAATACTTTCAAGTATCCTTTGAAACAAATTATTTTGCTGGTAAAATACTATATGCAACGTGAAAACTTATATGAAAGCTCTACGAATGCTAAAAGGTATGGAGCCGTCTGCCTATCTTACCGTGCAATCTTCTAGTGTGTTATTTTCCTCTTTGGGTGCTGTTTACGGAATAAACGTATATTCCTTTTTTGCGAATATGAAAATTTTCTATTTGATAGTAATACGAATATTCAACTTGAATTTACATGTATGGGATGGCTTGCACTTTACTTTAAATATCAAGAATTTAAATAACTAACTAAATTACCATAACGCCGTCTCTCCGGAGGGGGAGGCAGAAAGAATGGAACGCCACACTGTTCTGTCCTGACATACTTCTCTCGCTTCCTCTACATTCATACATGTTGTCATGCACGCACGTCGATTTCTCCTACTCCTCACGTGACCGACATTCAATATTGGATTGATTTGATCGTGCCACGTTTTCCTCGGCTTTCCTCTATTTCTAGCTCCGTTCACGCCGTTTAAATATACCTTCTTTACCATTCTGTCTTCACTCATTCTTTCCATGTGTCCAAACCATCTTAATGACCCTTTCCTTCCTGTTCATAACACTTTCATTCGCACCACATTCACTTCTTATACTTGCATTTGTCACTCTATCATATACAGATTTTCCACACATTCGTCTTAGAGATCCCATTTCTACTGCATTTATTATACTTTCATCCTTCTTTTGCCAGTTCCATGCTTCACTTCCATACATAAGGGTCGGCACAAGAACACCATTGTGCACTGCCATCAATAATTGAAAGAATAATTAATCACGTTATGTAATGTATCTATGTTATCTAAATAGTTTTTAAATATTTTGAGTTTATTTTATTCCACTAGATTTGATGGTTTTTAAATTCCACCATCATAATGAACTCATTATAATATATTAAGAATCAGAACGGGATGGACCGCCATAATACTCTGTCCTGACATATCTCTCGAGATTTATCTACATTCATACATCGTAACAGGCACACTCGTCGATTTTTCTGACTTTGAATGTGGCCACTTTTTAGTATTTGATTAAATTGATATGGGTAATGAAGTCTTAAATATTGTATTATACGTATTTGACGTAATTAAACAATAAAAATGTTAAGAATATATTTATTATATAATACTTGAACAAGAATCATTTCAAATTCAATAATTATTATAAATCATTTTGGTATTTCATATACTCCGATATTTTTATATAAGTAAGTATATTTAATTATTTAAGACGCTATTTCGGGACGCGACCAAATTAATCAAATGCAAAAAAGGTGACCACATTCGAAGACGGAAAAATCGACGAGCATGCATGTTACGATGTATGAACGTAGATAAATCTTGAGAGATGTGTCAGGACAGACTAGTATGGCGGTCCATCCCTCCGGAGAAACGCAGTGATGGTTAGTCAGTTAGTTAGTCACTTCAAGATTACTCTAATTTCAGAACACCGTCTATGCATATTATTATATGGCATTTCCTGCATAAAATAATGCGATTCTCTCTCGAGAGGGAGGGAAGACGGTCTCCACATGAAATCACATTTACATTTTCTGGAATATGCCCCGGGCATGAATGCATTACTTCAAATCACAAGTGTCTCCTGGAATCGAAAACTATGTAAAATATCCTGGTACTCCGGCAGGGGTGAATGCCAAATTGTGCAAACTCACTTGATGGAGGATTATGATATGCAAAACTGAACTGTAATAAGTTTTATGTACATTTAATGCCAAAAAGTATTAGCATATTATATGAGGCATTCAAAGGAAAAGTGGACTAACCCACATGATGGCCAATATTGAGTTAACTATGGGTGTACGGGACAGATTGCTCCCCCCGTACTATTAATATTTATTTTGGCCGCTGACTGCTGCTCGTCTCCGATGTGGTGTGGATGGTAAAACGGAGAATACGGCGTGATGATGATTGTGTAATAAAACAAAGTTTTATTATATGCGGCAATCAGTGCAGGGTAGAAGCGAAGAGAAGTTTACAGTAGCTCAAATACTGGTTTTCACGTAATTAAGAGCGCCAAGCCTCTTAACGCGCAGCGTGTCTACGCGTATGTGAATTTGAAGGAAGAGTGAAGGGCCGAGTCCTTACAAGACCCGCTTATATAGTCTCCGCAAACTAGCAATAACGGTTATTTAACGTTTTTTCAGTTTCGGAGAATTTTAGTCGCAGCTGCTGTGTTGCTACGGCCTATGTGATTGGCTGTTAACAACACACGAGCAACCGTAAAATTATTCCAAGAATAATCTCGATTGAGCTACTGCATAATCTCGTTGCTATGCGCTTTCACGCGACTACCGATTGCCTTATTTATTTTAACAAAAACATAAACAAATTAAACTTAAATTAATACAAAATAACAAACATGAATTAAATAATAAAATTAGCATAGTTAAAAATAATAAAAAAATAATAATATAATAAAAAAATAATAAAATTAAAAACTACTCGCATACGTCCGATACAATGGGAATGTGTCTTAAACATTTGTTTCTTCGATTCAAAAACGGATTAAACTTAGTTCCAACAATATTCTTTAGATGGGAGTGTTATTTTTGTTTTTGCATTTAAATATTTTAAAATATTCTCAATGCAAAAGTGGACTATGATGGTTATTTGAAAGTATTAGTGCCGAAAATAAAGTTCATTTAAGACAGTATATTGTGTCCAATTCTGATTATGTGGTGAATGACATTTACCTCATTTTTTTGTGAGTGGTCATTCCTATTTATCATGTGATCAGGATTTTGGTTTAATTGAAAAACAAAAATCATTTTTTCGAGATATTTAAAATCCGGAACACTGGATTCAAGTAATACATTCAACCAGGAAAAGTAATCAATTTAAAATAATCACAATGGAAAGGGATAATTTTTAGTCAACAATTAAATTGGAGAGTAACATAGTAAATATAAAGGTCTCACTTGATGGACCCAAAGTAGAGTGGTTGAAAATACAGTGGTTTAGGTATACAAAAACCGAACAATTTAAAATATAAGAACATTGAAGTGATTTTCTCCATAGTGGATATTTCAAAAAGATTGTCAGTCCCAATCACTACTCTAGATGCATTGTATCCACAACGAAATACTGTCACAGCGATGAAGAAGAAGAATTTAATTTCCTTTTTGACTTCGTACCGCCAATTTTCCACCATTTTTAAGACCAATAATTTTCAGTCAGATTTAATAGACGTGTCTAATTCCGTAAGGGGTTAAAATTATAATAGATATATTTTCTATATATCTTAAATTTCATTTCACTTTTCTTCTATCCTAATAAAAAAATGGACTAAACATAATAACACTTCAACGCAATAGTGGACCAAGCCACCAAAAAAGAGGTATTTATTAATCTCTCATGCGTTCCTGGTATTATATATTTATTATCTTTTACCTGTTCTCAATAGATGTCTTAAACTATAATAATTGTTTGTAATATCTTTTGAGAAAATAAACTGATTTGATTTGATTGATTGAAATTAGGTTCTTGTATTGACCCTAATGTATTGGATGCTCCAAGCTTCAATAAAAGCTTCACTGAGGGGAGGGTAGTATGTGGGAACACAAACAGCGACAGCGAGGTAGTCTAAATATCACTAAATAAAATAATTAATAAAATAACAAGAGTTTTAATCACCACAATCCTTGGTAACCCCTAAAAGGTATAACCCACATGTATAATAGTAAAGCATGAACTATACAACCAACCGGACGTCGTCTATTCCTTAAACTCCAACGGCTTAGGTGGGCTGGACATCTGGTGCGAATGAAGGTACCGTCAATACCCGCACAGTTGACATTTACAAGACTGGAGGGAAGACGCAGCATGGGAAGACCGCGGCTTCATTGGCTACGGTGTTCTGAAGGACCTGCAATTGTTGGGGATCAGATATGAGAAGTGAAAGTCCACAGCTCAAGATAAGGTCGGCTGGAGATACTTTTTGGAGGCGGCTGAGGTTCACCCAGGACTGTAAAGCCAGAGAGAAGAAGAAAACAACCTGAATATGGCAACAAGTTGCCAAAACTGGACGGAACTGATAACAGTATACTATAAAGAAGAAGTGAGCCAGCTGAGATTTTCCTCGGCTTTCTCAGCTATTGGCAAATATTGGAACACATGTAGAAAGCCCATGGACCATAGAATAGGCTGTTTGTTATCTAGACTTATTGTTTGTTTAGTAAATACAGAAATTAATTAATAATGATTAGTAATATCTTTACCTAAACAACTGTTGCAAAGATAGTAATATTAAAACGAATAAATAAAATATATAATCAATTTATTATCTATCTATCCCAATAATAACATATGGCGTCAAGGACAGACACAATGGGGACCAAACAAGTTTTGAGGACTTCCGAAATGAAGACACTGAGGACGATAGCAGGCAAGACACTGAGGGATCGCGTGAGGAACAACAGAATAAGAGAGATATATGAGGTTGAGGCTATTATAAGATGGAGCAGACAGCGAAAAAGGGACTGGTACGGTTATGTTCAAAGAATGGACACCACCAGACTCCCCTATGGATAACTCATGGGGCTCATCCTCGTGGAAGACCTCCTAAATGATGAAAGGACAGCTGGTAATCTACATCACAGGAGGATCAACACTCTGGAGAACAGACCACATAGGTTTACAATTAGGTAGAAGAAGAAGAAGAAGAATCTATCTTATTTTGGTTTTTACTTGCATTTTAAACTAACTAACTAACTAACCATCACGCCGTCTCCCTGAAGGGGTAGGCAGAAAGAATGGACTGCCACACTTTTCTTTCCTGACATATTTCTCTCGCTTCCTCAACATTCATACATCGTGTCATGCACGCGCGTCGATTTCTCTGACTCCTCACATGGGCGACATTCAATATTTGATTTATTTGATCGTGCCACGTTTTCGTCGGTCTTCCTCTATTTCTGGTTCCATTTACATCATTAACATATAATTTTTTTACCATTCTTTCTTCATTCATTCTTTCAATATGTCCAAACCATCTTAATGATCCTTTCATTATTTTGTTCATGACACCATCATTCGCACCGCATTCACTTCTTATATTTTCATTCGGCACTCTATCATACTCTAGTATCCACACATTATTCTAAGAGATCTCATTTCAACTGCATTTATTCTACTTTCATCCTTCTTTTGCCAGTTCCATGCTTCGCTTCCACACATAAGGGTCGGTAGAAGAACACCATTGTGCACTGCCATTCTAGCTTTTTTTGATAGGTTTTTGTTTGCGATGACAACTTTAAGTGCACCATTCACTTTGTTGCCTGCCCCAACCCTTCTTTCAATATCCCTCTCCACTCGCCCCGTTGTTGTAATATACTCAACATTGATGTAAGTATCATTATATCAATTTTAATATCAGAAATCCTATTACAATTCACACAAAGCTCTGGCAACACACCCCCCGTAAGCAGATGAAAGCTTTCACGTTAATGAGCTTTCTCGAGTGTGAAATGATTTGCATTCGCCAAACCCTGGCCCCGCCTCCACCCGGACAGAATAATTTCAATAGAAAGGCAAATGAATGGAAACACGCAATTGATAATACGAAAGGCGTGTACAGTATAGAGACAAAAGAATTATATACAAATTTTTTGTCTAACTTTGTTTATATGCAATATAAATTATAACCCTAATTAAAAAAATAATGTTGTTATTTGAAGTTTCATGGTAGAAGTTCCTTGTAAATAATGAGTTTATATTTTTTATGTATATTAATTTTAATTCCATTTTTGGGTTATGGCTTCGGCATCGATCGGTTTCGAAGCCATAACCCTAAGTGGAATTTTACTAAATATTTAAAAAAAATTACAATAACTTTTTTATATTTATTTTCACTATAAACACCACGTTTTTCCGAAAGCGTAGAAAGAAAGAATGGATCGCCACACTTTAATTTTCTGACATACTTATCTCGCTTCCTTAATATTCATATTACATGTCATTAACGGACGTCGATTTCTCCGACTCCTTGCGTTGTCGATACTAAATACATAATTGATATGTAATTCCACGTTTTCCGCGGTCTTCCCCTCATTATATTTGAATCGTTAAAAGAAATATTGATATTAAAATATTTTTAATATTATGGAGGGGTAGACGTTGTAATTTTTTTTTTGTAAAGTGGGTGGTGGGGGGTATAGAAAAGGTTTGGAACCTATGATTAAGAAAAAGTATTTGGTCTGGTAGGATTCACGTGACTGGAAAATGGCGATATACTAGCTACCTATCACATATTATGAGAATCAAAAGCTTAAAAAAAATGGTATACACTGTATACTATACAGGAATCTTCTTCTTCAGCTTATTCCCGTCCACTCCTAGACAAAGACCTCCTCCATTCATTCCACTGCATTGTATACAGTAATTGGGTTCAAATAACCTTCTTCTTCTTCTACCTCTTAGTTTAGGTCGTATGACCTGTTTGTGATGGTGGGCTGTCCTGGGATAATGATGTCCATCCATCTCTCCATCTCTTCGGCGGCTTTCCTGGTAACCTTTCAGCTTTAACAATTTTTTGCTATTCTTGTATTCTCCATGCGGTCCACGTGATCTCTCCAAAAGCGCCTTCTGCTTTTTCCCCATCTCACTATGTCTTCAACACCACAGACAGACCTTATCGTTTCATTTCTGAACCGATCTCTGAGGGTTTTGCCTGCGATGGAGCGTAGGGTTCGCATTTATGCTACTCTAAGAAGGTTCTTAGTTCTATTGGTATCGGCTCTGACCTCTATTCCATACTTCATGTTGGGTCAAATAACCTGTTGTATAAAAGTATGTGGAAAACAATGGGAAACTACCACATTAAAAAGGCTCAAGTGGCATTCTCAGAACCAGCAAAGCTATTGGTAATAGATTTGGTAATATCTGCAATCCAATTCCTAGGATTGAATTTTAAAAAATGTACACGAGTTTCCCAAAAGTTATTAACCATTTTTTTCTTTGAGCAAACTAAAATTCTCTGAAACATCTGAGTGCCGTTTTGTTACAAAGCCATATTTGCAGAGGTATATTGTGAAAATCAGTTTGACATTTCCATAATGAAATTGCAGCATGCTGGAACCGGAAATGGATGCCCATCCACGTGAAATGAAAATCCGAGTCATTTGGGCACAAAAGATTGCAATCCGCATAATGAAATGCAGTCATGCCTTTGTCATTATTTTTGTGGGCCACATATGCTGCCGTCGAAAAGAGGAATTTAAAATTCAATACATTCTGTTTATATAACGGAACCAGTTACGTTCATTTCAGAGTTTATTCGATAGAGATGAAATATGAATAAAATATATTTGAAATAGTCCATTGTTTTGGCCGAAAAACTCTATGATACTTAAAAAATTTTAAGTGTTTAATTTTAAAAGTCTGTTTATGTATCCTTTGTAAACCTTTGTTAACATCATCATAATGTTAACATAATTTATTAACAATTAAAATATAATTTTCGTGATTTTCCAATGTTTTAATAATTGATTATATAAGGTATGAAAAATCACGTAAATTTCATTTTAACAGTTGATTTATTATTATAACACCTGATAATGTTAACATAGGTTGACGAAACAGCTGTCGCAAAAAATAAAAATTGTCTTACATAAACAGAGTTTTATAATTTAACACTTAATAATGTTAAAGTATCATAGTATTTCGGCCAAAACAATGGACAATTTTAATTTTCTTTTATTCATATTTCATCCTTATGGAATAAATTCTGAAATGAATATATTTAGGAAATTAACCTAAGAAATGCTTAATTGATTTGACCCTTGATCAAGTTGACGTGGGTTTGATCCTGTACATATATAGTAGATCCTTCTGACACTTTTTTTTAAATAAAAATTATAATGTCACGGAATAAAATTATTGTTATTGGTGAATGATACGGTTTTTAAGGATTTGTGCCACCAACACATCTCCTACGTTTGTTTTTTTATGAATAAAAGGTTTATCTCACATGATATATAAAAAAATATTCTGTAATATCAGTTCAAATTTATAAAAATTCAAAAATAAAAATAAAAGCAATTGTATTTTAACCACGGAATCGTACTTATATTTGGAGCCACCTAGTTTCGCTTCGTCAGGGTAGTATAAAAATTGACAGGGAGGAAAAATCTGACTAGACTCCCAAGGAAAATTCTGTTCTCTCATTTGAACCAAATGAAACGTTCTCACGGTGGTTAGAGGAAACTCTTCAAGGACTCCCTAAAAGCGAACCTTCAAATAACTAACATCGATAGTAATTGCTGGAAAAATAATGCTAGGAAGAGAATAACAATACATAAGGGCACGCAGAGACAACGCCGCAGAGAGAAAGAGGAGGAGAAAGGAAATACCATCGGGAGACGATATTGTCACCTACTCTTCCTCTTCTTCTTCTTATTCTTCTTTTAATAGATCTGATGATCTGTGACACAGAAATCATGTCTCGTCGGATGATGAGATCCAGCTGTTGCCAGTCCCAAGCCTGGATGAGAAAGGAGGAGGGTCACTGGGTTAGACTAGCCACCTGCCCGGGGTAAAAAAAGATTCGCGCTCATAGTACAGAAAACACAGCCTCGGAACACCTACTCCTGATTATTTTTGATAATTTCGAATTATAAAAGAGGCACGTATTTGTGATTTAGTTGATATAACTGAAATAACCTTGAGATTTGTATTAACAAACAAACCATCACGCCGTTTCTCCGCAGGGGTAGGCAGAGAGAATGGACCGCCACACTACTCTATCCTGGCAAACCTCTCTAGATTCTTCAACATTCTTACGAGTCATACACGCACGTCGATTCCTCCGACTTCTAACATGACCAACCTTTAAAATTTGATTAATTTGGTCATGCTATGTTTTCCTCGGTCTGCCTCGACTTCGTACCCCATTTACATCATTAACGTATACTTTCTTAACCATTCTTTCTCCATCCATACGTTCCATATGTCCGAACCAACGCAGCGATCCTTTAATACCTTCTTCCGCCCTACATTCCTTTCTTTTATCAGCATTTGAGATTCTGTCGTATATCGTTCTACCACACATACGTCTTAGGAACCTCATCTCTACCGCATTTATTCTGCTCTCATCTGCCAGTTCCATGCTTCGCTTCCATACATTAGAGTTGGGACCAGAACTCCATTGTGAACGGCTGTTTTCGCTATATTATATTAATAATAACTTCTCAATACAAGGTTTCCATTTCCAAAATATTAATTTCTGAAATTTCGAGATTTGTGTACACATAAGTAAAACCATTTTGGTATTATTTGTATTAAATTGGGATTTGATATTTTATTGTAAGAAAATAATAAAGAATCGAGAAAAGGGATATTTATTTCGCATGAAATTGTACAGAACCAAAATATTTTAGGTAGGTACACCGTGAAAAATTTAATTGTGAACCAAAATCTATTCACAAGGAAATTACATTGTTAAAACCGCCGGCAAATATATCGTACTCGAAAAATCATAGCCGAAATATTATGCTAAAAGACCTTTATGAAAAATTCAAACCTTTTCAAGCTTTTGGTAGCCCGCGAAAGTTATGGCTTCGGAAAATCCAAATCGGGCTTAGCACGGGGTTGAAATAAAAGCGTATTGTTAAGAAAATCAACCAAGTGCGAAAATTCGGCCGCCCAATAAAAGTACAGAACAGTTTCGGGTCTTTAGCAAATGAAAGTTTTCCTTTTATTATCGCAAAGGAAGTGCGTTAAGGGCCCTTCCCGTGCCCTTTGTGGTCGGGTAATACCTTTGTTATAAATTCCTTTGGAGACCCTGATATTCTTTGCATATTATAAGCATGAGAATAAATGTAACGCCATAGATTTTCGCAGCACACAAAAAAGTTTGAATACGAAATACATCAATACTTTTATGTATACGTATATATTTAGCTATCCGTGGCTCTATTCCACGGCATTTCTTTTGAGAATCTTGGGGACCAACTCTCTACAGCTTCGAAGAATGGGGTTTATCATACCCATTTCTTTAGATTAATCAGGGGATATTCGGCAGTCTTTTTATTCCTGTAAGTTTACCTATTATTTTAGCTACCAATCTCCAGTACCCAACTGCATCTGGTGATTCAAGTTAGTAGAGCAATTAGACTGTTGAACACAATCATTCTTCTTAGTGAAAGTACGTTCAGAAGACAAATACTCTATCTTGTCGTTCTAAAGTTGAACCATCTCTCATGCGTTCCCGGTATTCAACCTTTTTTATTTACTTTATTTAATTATAAATTTTATATTTCTGACTAACGTACATTATAACATTTTAAATACAACGCATATAATAGTTTAAACATATAATAAAACACAAAACGACAAAAAACACAAAAAATAAACTTAAACAAAAATTAAAACCCTTAAAACGTGACCGGACGTACGAGTACACTGTACATTGGTTTCGGAACTTGTGAACATTTTCAGAGTCCTTCATGACATGCGGCCAGGTATTAAACACTTTCAAACCCTGAAATATTTTTTTTAGATCCCATTGAATATGTTTTATTGATTCTAAAAAATGTATTATTCCCTTTACTACGTATTTATAACTACTTTACTTTGCGTATGGCGGCAAATTTTTTTTTTTTTTTTTTTTCTGGGCCATTGGGCCGCGTCACAGGCGAAGATCCAGACCCTCCATCCACTTCACTGCTCCTGGCGTGACTCTGTGAAGGTCATCAAGGCCAGGAGGGTATCTTCTGGTGGGGCAATCCTCCACAATGTGCCGGATAGTCTGGCTCTCCGCCCCGCAGTCACATCCAGGAGATGGAGTAAGTCCCCATCTATGCATGAGGAAGCCGCACCGTCCCTGCTCTGTTCGGATCCTATTTAG
Source organism: Lepidostoma basale (assembly GCA_022606425.2). Taxonomy (NCBI): domain Eukaryota; kingdom Metazoa; phylum Arthropoda; class Insecta; order Trichoptera; family Lepidostomatidae; genus Lepidostoma; species Lepidostoma basale. Next base: position 180,805 of record JAHDVF020000812.1, on the reverse strand, counting down.
GGTCGTCCACAGCCCCCTTGGGAGACTGAAACCTGGCGCCTCCTGGTGTGGTACAGCAACTAGTTGGTGATTTTTCACGGCGTGCTCCTCCCATATGGACTTCCAATTTGCCTCAACATCCCTACAGCGATCATCAACCGTCCAGATGGGGTTTCTAGACTTGAGACGCTTATCAGGGTGTTGGAATATGTCCTTGAAAGCAGGAAGAAGCGGGTTGCTACGCACTCTATCAACCATCTTGATTGATGCCAGGGATCTACGCAGAGGTGGAGGAGTGATATTAGACAGGACTGGGAGCCACTGGACTGGTGTAGACCTAACGGTTCCTGTGATGGTGCGCATTGATTTGTTGAGCTCCACGTCCAGCTTCCCGCAGTGGTCACTGCGAGCCCAGACAGGTGCACAGTATTCCGCCGCACTGTACACTAGAGCCATTGCCGAAGTCCTCAAGGTCCTGGCGTCACTACCCCATGTAGTACCGGCTAGTTTTGAAATAATATTGTTCCGGGTTTTAACCTTTCCTTTTGTGGCTTCAATATGGCTTCTAACGTATTTAACGCTTCTAACGTAAGCTGGTAACACACATAGAAGACAACCCCTCAATTTATATGCAAAAACTTGCGTATTTGAAGTGACCCCCTGTCTGACTGATAACATTTTTAAATCATCAACCTGTTCTCAAATTGATGCCTTTAACTTTTAGTATAATATTATTGCAGTCTTTGTTTTTTTAATCAGAATTTTTCTTCAAGCTTCAACTGCCTGGCGATGCCGGATTATTGAAAGTGCCGAACTGTCGGATGCTGGATAAGCGAGAGTTTACTGTATATTACTCTGAATAGCATATAACAAAATTGTACAATATGTAATCTGTATATACAATACTCTTCATTGATTTTCGGTGGAAGATTTGAAACAGCTTCCTCTGTGGGAGTATTCCCATTCTTTGTCTAGGGGAACATGATCTTCTCCGCTAGGGCGGCACAAACAAAGACCACCCCGCTCTGTCTGGCGCTTGTCATAATGAGTCTGTCTTCCGCTCAATACCAGACGGCGCGTTCAGGGTTGCCACAAGATGAATACAGTTATCAATCATATTTAATGTCTATTGTTTTGGCCGAAACACTATGATACTTCAAAATTATTACTGTTAAAATTTAAAACACTGCTATAATATCACAATATATTTTTATTCACTGAGTGGCGCGACAACTGTTTCGCCAACCGATGTTGGCATCATAAGTTTATTGGAACACCTGATGATGCCGACATCTTAAAGTTTAACAGTAATAATCACATTTAAAAAAATGTCCCCTGGAAACTACACAAAGTCAGATAAACCTTCCACCACAATGGCAAGAAAAAGAGGTGAGATAAGATATTAGCACGAATAAGAAGTAAACAATAATTAAAAATAAAATATGAGGTCCTTACATATGAAATTGGCGTTTTGCCGTACTGGCAAATTTGATCTCAAATATCTTCTCTTTGGTTAGGAATTCCAAATTCAAATTTATACAGCTATTTACTCAAGTATTTGTGTTTTGAAAATTATAATTCATTTGTTTTTTCCTTAATTGTTTTTTTTTTCTTTGCGTCACTCAGTTTGCAAAATGGAAAACTTGAAATATCGCGTTATTTACGAGTACGAGTTCCACCGTGGCACCAGTGCTACAGAAACGGCTCGAAGGATTAATGATGTGTACGGCGACGGTGCCGCAAAAGAAAACACAGTGCGTTTTTGGTTCCAACGTTTTCGTTCTGGAAATTTCGACCTGCAGAACAAGCCCCGTGGACGGCCGGAGACCAAAGTTAATAATGAAGAATTGAAGGCTATTGTGGAAGCGGATCCATCGTAAACCACGTCCGAGTTAGCTGCAGGCTGCGGTGTTAGTGATAAAACTGTTTTAATCCACTTGAAGCAAATTGGGAAGGTGAAAAAGCTTGAAAGGTGGGTACCTCACGAATTGAGTGAAACAAATCAACAAACGCGCGTTGACTGCTGCGTTGCAGTACTCAACCGGCACAATAATGAAGGGATTTTGAATCGAATCATTACCTGTGATGAAAAGTGGATCCTGTATGATAATCGGAAGCGCTCATGGCAATGGCTGAACCCTGCCGAACCAGCCAAACCATGCCCCAAGCGAAAATTGACTCCAAAAAAGTTACTTGTGAGCGTTTGGTGGACTAGTGTTGGTGTCGTTCACTACAGCTTTCTTAAATCTGGCCAGACGATTACGGCAGATGTCTATTGTCAGCAACTGCAAACCATGATGGAAAAGCTAGCTGCTAAACAACCGAGGCTGGTTAATCGCTCTAGGTCACTGCTGCTTCATGATAACGCTAGACCACACACTGCACAACAGACGGCTACCAAATTAGAAGAGCTTCAATTGGAATGTCTAAAACATCCACCGTACTCTCCGGACCTTGCCCCAACAGATTACTATTTTTTTCGAAATTTGGATAACTTCTTGCAAGGGAAAAAATTCAACTCCGATGGGGCAGTCCAAACCGACTTCAAAGATTTTATTGATTCTCGTCCGAATGTTTTTTTTAGTAAAGGGATCGATGAACTACCTATGAGATGGCAAAAGTGCATAGATAGCAATGGTACATACTTTGATTAAATAAATATATTATATTTAAAAAAAATCAACTTTATGTGCCTCCCATACAAAACGCCAATTTCATATGTAAGGACCTAATATATGTTACTAATGCAGAGATGACAGTATCCAATGGAATTCTAGTGTCAACACTTTTATATGGAAGTGAAGCTCGTAGCTGGCAAAAATTATGAAATTAGGATAAATGCCGTAGAAATGAGATCACTGAGAAGAATGTGCAAAAAAACGATATATGATAGAATACCAAACGACCAAATATGGAAAAAAAATATTAGGCAAATGGCGGTCAATCCTCTCTGCCTACCTCTCGAGAGTAATGGCATGATGGTAAGTTAACTAACTAACTAACTAATGAACTTCTACGGTGAAATTTCAAATAACAACTTTATTACGAAACCGATATATTTATTTAAGCCAATATAAAAATAACTCATTACGCAGAGCATAAAAGTATGTCAACATTATCAGTATCAACAGATCATAAAAGTATGTCAACAGCAACTGGCACATGTATCTACGATGAAGGATCTCGGAATCATCTATGAGAGTAGGCTGACTTTTCGTGCACATATCGAGAGGATTTGTGGCATTGCACTGAGGATGTTGGGGTTCATCGTCCGGACCGGAAGGGTTTTCCGGGATCCCAATGTCCTCAGAGTCCTATACAACGCATTGGTTCGGAGCAGGCTCAAAAGTGGTTCTGTGATATGTCCTCACGAGGCGAGATATTCCGTTATGCTGGAGAGGGTTCAGAAAAAAATTCTGAGGTATCTCTACATGAGGGAGTATGGTAGCTATCCATGGCTCTATCCCACGGCATTTCTTCTGGGAATGCTCGGAACCAATTCTTTACAGTTTCGAAGAGATGGACATCTAATAACCCATTTCTTCAGATTAATTAGGGGATACTTCGAGAACTCGGCCGTACTGGAGGATGTTGGTCTTTTTGTCCCCGATAGATATCTCCGACAGCGACAGCACAGATTGTTTTACCTACCGGCCGCCAGAACCAATCTGCCTCTGGTGACACCGGTGGGAAGAGCAATTAGTCTACTGAACGCGGTCTCCTCGGAGATCGACGTCTTTCATGTTAGTGAAAGTACGTTTAGGGGGCAAATACTATTGACTTTAGAAAGTATCTTGTCTTCCTAATGTCGAACCATCTCTAATGCGTTCCTGGTACTTTGTTGTATTTTTATGATATTTTACCTGTACTTAATAGATGCCTTAAACATTTTCCTGGTTGTAATGTCTATTGAGTTAATAAACTGATTTGATTTGATTTGAACATACTTTTAAAATCACAAAATTCATATTTATTAAAGCACAACATTCTAAATATTTATGATGTTTTTTCAACAATGATGCAAATCTCCATATTTTGTATTTAACACTGATGATAACGATCGTTTTCTAGAAAATTTATTAAACATTGCGTGAATGATATATTTTGCTTTACTAGGGCATTACAATGTATAAACTTTAAATATTATTAAAAAATACACTGTCCTAGCAAAGTGAAGCATATCACTAACACCACAATAAATAAAAAAAATCGTATTCCTAACTATTATCTACTACTCACTAACACCACAACACTAACTCCACAATAAATAAATAAATGTATTAAATATTGTGTGAATGATATATTTTGCTTTACTAGGGCATTGTAAACTTTAAATATTATTAAAAATACACTGTCCTAGCAAAGTGAAGCATATCACTAACACCACAATAAATAAAAATATCATAATTTCACAAACCAATATTGTTAAGAAAGCTAAGGTGGCATCATTAGAAATTATTAATGGGTTGTTTATTTTATTTTAAATCCTATTTTTTGTTCTTTTCTTTAAGACTAGTGTAAATATGTACAACGAATAATTTATGATATTATTAATTAAATAAATAAACCGATTCTACTTAAACAATAGTTCGTTTCTCGAGAAACGTGTAAGGTTCTAAAAAATCACACAACCCTGAATGATTCCTGCACGTGGCAGATTTTCCGACACCTCTCGCTCCGATGTTACACAATGACTCTCCACGTGTCTCGCGTCTCAAGTCCCGCGCTCTGCTCTGGCCCTTCGAGCCGGACACCTGACTAAGGGTGTGATCGAGTGCCATTTCCTGATCGTCAATGGGCTTCTGAGAGTCACCAGAGGGATTTGAGGGCACAAAATATAAGCCTAAGGAAGTGACACAAAATTTACTCTTGATACCATCCACTGAGATTTTCACAGAAATCTCTAAATCGATTCATAAAACAAATTATTTTAAACTTGAAAATTTTAGAAATCGGTTAGAGGCAACGTCTTATATCGTTGCTGTTTCTAAGGATGCCATTTGGACCTTTTAATTTGGTAGTTTGCCATTTCTTTCTACATCTGAACGAAATGTTATATATTATATTATATCTAGTGGACACTATGTAACTAAGAAACGAATTTAAATATCATCATCAGCCGTCTGTCATCCACTGCTGAATGTAGGCCTCTCCCAAAGCACGCCACCGCCACCTATCCATTACCGCTCCCATCCATCCATGTCCAGCAATCCTCTTCAGATCGTCGGTCCAGCGCGCAGGGGGACGTGCAACTCTGCGGAATCCTGTACGCGGTCTCCATTCCAGAACCCGTCTCCCCCATCGGCCGTCGGTTTCCCGACAGATATCAATCAAATCAAATCAAATCAAATCAGTTTATTTTCTCAAAAGACATTACAAACATTTTTTATAGTTTAAGGCATCTATTGAGAACAGGTAAAACATAAGGAATATATAATACCAGGAACACATGAGAGATGGTTCGACATTAGGAATACAAAATACTCTCCAAAGTCAAGAGTATTTGTCTTCTGAATGTACTTTCACGAATATGAAAGACATCGATCTCCGAAGCGATCATGTTCAGCATTTTGATTGCTCTCCCCACCGGCATCACCAGCCGGTGGGGAGAGCCAGCCCATCGCCATTTCAGCCCGCCCATCCTCAGAGCCATAATTATTTTCGTGACTTCCTGATTATAAATCAATTTACATTACAAAAATACAAAATTAATAGAATGCAATTGGAAATAATGAAAATAAAATAAAATTGTAAAAAATCTATTTACATTGATTTATTTAAATACAATTTGCATTGATTTATTCGGTGCTTTATTAAGATTCCTTATATTTTGGATCCAATATGTTCTATAATACAATATGTACGAGATTTCACATATCAATTCTCCTGCTTTGGCAATACTGACTGAATTCCGATAAATAAATTATTTCGCTAAATCAAAGAACATTTCATCATCAGTTCGTTCAAAATAGTCTTGCATTGCCAAAAAAATAAATGTCGCCCTACCAATTTCGTCATGGGTGTAATTATACTGAAAATGTATTTTCTTGTTGATTATTTTAGATTTTCTACTTCTTTTCATTTGTGCCTTTTTAATTTATGTTACATTTTGCATATAACATGTTCCTCGTTAATCGTCTAAATGTTTGATGCGTTTATTGTCAATGTATGTTTGAAGGTTGAATGACTGAAATTCAAAATATAAATAAATGTTACTTCTACTGTTAGATCAGGTGTATAAGTTGAGTTTTAAGTCAACATAATAATGTAGACATTATATAATATCGTAAAAGTTACAACAGCTGTTTTTAGAAACGCTAAAAGATTATAAAATGCCTTACGTAAATAATGTCTTTGAGATACCGAACCATCATTTTATTTTCGGTTCCGATAAATATTTTTGTCGTACCTGCGTTAATAATACCTGCGTAATACCTGCGTTACAAGGTCGACTCTTGGGATATGCTTTGTAATTATACAAAATGTGAAATATTACAAATACAAATTTTGTAAATAATAAACAATATTTTATTTTATTAATGCTTTTTATTTTACCTAGATAGGATGACTTATTTTAGAGATATAATTATTTTTATAGCAGCTATGCGTTAGTCGCAAGTCGCGCGAAAATTTGCTTGGGCAGTGGGCTTCCTCTATTGCGCGCGGCGCATGGGCGTTTAGAGGTTACTATTGTATTCAGTAGATTTGGATACATTATTTTATATTTGTAATGTATGCCCGTATTTAACGAATAAAATAAAACAAATACCAATAACTTCCAAAATCATAAATAGGTACTTAGCTACACGTAAGTAAAATGATAATGTTGATCCGGTCTCATGAAATATCTTAAGGATTTGCCTAAATAGCGATAAACTGTGTGTCGCCTTAATTGAAGTACACCTGCTTAACTTGCGAGCGGTTTTTTATAGATAATCTTGAAAATCATTTTATAAAGAAGATAGCATTTTATTACATAACTAAAACGTGCAAATTCATATGAATTGTGTACTTCTTCGATGGCCCTACTTTTTAAATTTTTTTGCAGCATCTGTCCAAACTTCATCCTCCCATCGTAGACTTGGTCGTCTAAATTCTCTTCTACCACTTGAGTGCCACTCCAACATCCTATTTGGGGTTCGCAATGACAGTGTCCTCTGTACATGATCAGTCTTTTCATTATGACTTGTGTGGAAAGAACCCCAGTCTTTAAAAATATTATACAGCTAATAAGAATAATGTGAATAATGTTTTTAAAATTTTGTAAACACGAACTTTTTTTTTTCATTAAAATACAAACATGTTTCGGACACAGAGCCCTTCATCAGTGTTTTGTATATATAATATATTTATATTGTATATGTATATGAAACACTGATGAAGGGCATCTGTGTCCGAAACTTTTTTGTATTTTATTATTTTTTTTTAAAATAAAGTTCGTGTTGTTTACAAAGTTAGAAAAAACTATGTTGAATGAATCCCCAACACAAAGCTATGGCGAATATTTAGGGTGTTTTTTAGAGGTTTGGTTTTTAAACTGGCAACATTGTTTCTACAGACTGTCAATTTAACAGTTCATTTATAGTCAGTGCGTTTTGCCATTTTATCATAAATAGACTGACATTAGAACAGCGCTTGAAAATTGTCTAATTTATTTTGAAAATCATGGTTCGGTTCCCACTTATCGTGCACTACGTCCATTTTACGGTGGACATAATCGTCCATCCGAGCAAGTAATTTGAAAGACCATGGATCGTTTTCGTACCACGTACACTTTAGTGGTTAATACGCATCCACAAAGACGACAATTGTCGTAAATTGGATTTCACGATTGCGATTCATTCGAGCTAGCCGTGGCGCTCATGTGCCCGAAATCATATTTAAACAATAATGGCATAAAATTATCTATTAAATAAACCCAATATCATAGACATTAAAATTATTTTAATGCTTTTGTTTTTTCATTTTGAATATGTATTGTATAACTCTAAAACAACACCCTATTCAAGAATTACGTATTCCCTAAAATACGAGTATTTAAACGTACCATAAAACAATACGACAAAAAATAAGTAGAATTACCTATGAATATATAGATAAGGATACATTATATCAAGTGCTTGTCTTATCATATTATACTATTTTTTTAGAATTGAATTCTGTTTTATCGTAATTAAATATCATATATACCTATAGTATATTTAAAATATAAATATACTCGTAATTAAAACACATTCAAAATATATCATCCTTTTCCATGATTTTATAATTAAATAACTCAATAGGTATTAAGGTAATGAACAACTAAGATATTAAAAAATAAAATCTTTAGTTTAATTCCACTTTATTTTATTGTTTCGACCGGTTTCGGCAGCTCGCTGCCTTCTTCTCACCCAAATCTCACATCATTCCATTTATTTTTTTCATTATTTACAATCAAATACTATCAAGAAATTTCAATTAACCACATAATTATTTTCAATATTAAGTATTTAATATTGATGGAAACTGTCACTTTCCAAGTTTAATTTGATATTGCCTGAAGGTAATGCAAATCATTTCGATAAAATTAAATAAATCTTCTGGTATTTCATGTTTTAATTAATATTTTGATATTCTTAATTGACGATCAGTTATGAGCAATTAAAAAGTCAAAATAAATTTCCGACGAGGATGGGATTCGAACCCACGCGTGCAGAGCACATTGGATTAGCAGTCCAACGCCTTAACCACTCGGCCACCTCGTCTGATAGGAAGTGCCGCCAATCTGACAGTTACTTGCTAAAGAAATCTATGCCGTCATGATGTGTTTTATAAATATGTATCTCACGTTATGTACTCATATAATACATGGGTACGAAGATGAACAAAACAAGTGATACTCGTGACCTACATGTGCACACGTTTCCTACTTATGTATTATATGTAAACAAGCATATGTATAATACAAGCAAATCTACATTATATACCTATACGTATAGACTGGTTGATTGAACATATGATTTTAAAGAAATCGTTATAGAAATCTTAATTCAAAATCAAGCAAGACGATTAATTGATGAAACATTTCATTTGTGACTATTTATAATTATAAATTGCTGGTAAATCATAATACTTATTTATAACCTATTATATAAAATGGAGTTCTGGTTCCAACCCTTATGTATGGAAGCGAAGCAAGGAACTGGCAGAAGAAGGATGAGAGCAGAATAAATGCGGTAGAGATGAGGTCCCTAAGACGTGTGTGTGGTAGAACGATATACGACAGAATCTCAAATGCTGATACAAGAAGGGAATGTAGAGCGGAAGGTGGTATTATGAACAAAATTATGAAAGGATCGCTGCGTTGGTTCGGACACATGGAGCGCATGGATGGAGAAAGAATGTTTAAGAAAGTATACGTTAATGATGTAAATGGAGTACGGAGTCGAAGCAGACCGAGGAAAACATGGCATGACCAAATTAATCAAATTTTAAAGGTTGGTCATTTTTTAAGTCGGAAGAATCGACGTGCGTATATGACTCGCTGTGTGAATGTGGGGGAAACTAGAGAGGTGTGCCAGGATAGAGTAGTGTGGCGGTACATTCTCTCTGTCTGAGTGATGGTTTTTGTTTGTTGTTGTTGTATAACATATTATATATAACAACTTAAGAATAAATAATTGATGACATGGCGAAACCGGTCATGGTTTAAAGTATCAAGTCTGTATATGTATTAATATGTGTAAATTAGTTTATTTATTTTCTCAAAACTAACATGTTTATAGTAAGGCATAAATTTGAGAACAGGAAAAATACCAGGAACGCATGATAAATTTTTCGGCTTTAGGAAGACAAGATACTCTCTAATATGAAGTGTATGATATTAGCCTGATGAAAGTACTTTCACTGATATGAAAGACAAGAGATCGTGTTCAGCAGACTGGTTGCTATCGACACTGGCGTCATCAGAGGCAGATTGATTCTGGCGGCCGTTAGGTAAAACGGACTATGCTGGCGCTATATGGGAGTAGCATGATGCAATAATTTTACTAAGATAAATATTATTTATCTTACAGTTTGGCAATATCAAAGAGGGACTAGAAGGGTGGTGGAATGGAGACCTCACGAAGATAGAAGAAGTTGAGGGAGACCCTACACACGATGTTCCATGAGGACAAAATTGCTGATGGCAGACATGTATGCCAGTTTTAATACGTTATTAAGAATTTTTTTTGGTCAAACACATTTTTTTTTCTTCGATGTTCGCCACATAACTTTGTGTTTTCGATGTTTAATGTTTCTTTTTTTATATACTTTGTATACAACACTCACATTTATTAAAAAATAAAAATAAAATATCAAATCAATCTTTCGGACTAACCAGCCCTTCATCACTGATATTCTATTATTGTAACATCTGTCAATTAATTAATTATGTAATATGTCAAAACTGACCATATTTGTATTCAATTTTATAATATTTTGAATATTTATATAATATCACTGATGAAGGGCTGGTTAGTCCGAAATATGTTTAATATTTAATATATTTTTTTTAGTAAATGTGAGTGTTGTATATACAAAGTATATACACGTATACTCGTATATAAACAAAGATCCTTTCATTTTTGATTATTTTGAAACATAAAATAATAAATTTGATCATGTACTGCGTGGGGAAAAGTACCACCTTTTCTAACTGATATTGGAAGGGGAAATTGAAGGACGCCGAGTGACTAAGCAGAAGACAGATATCTTGGCTGCGAAACGTGAGGGAGTGGACCGGCATCCGAAGTGTAAAGGAGCTGTTCCGAACGGCGCAGGACAGGAACAAGTTCGCCGAGGTGATCGCCAACGTTGGGGGGACCCGACAGGGCTCTTGAAGAAGAAGAAGAAGAACCTGAACAACATCGAGGATACATAACAGACTCAGAATATTGATCATATTTTGTTGGGTGTACTGTAGGTCATTTCGACTGTATTCATCCTTCCACATCAAGGTCTATCAAAACAAACAAACAAACCATCACGCCGTTTCCCCGCAGGGGTAGGCAGATAGAATGCACCGCCACACTACTCTATCCGGGCAAACCTCTCTAGATTCCTCCACATTCATACAACGAGTCATACACGCACGTCGATTCCTCCGACTTCTAACATGACCGACCTTTAAAATTTGATTAATTTGGTCATACCATGTTTTCCTCGGTCTGCCTCGACTTAGTACCCCATTTACATTATTAACGTATACTTTCTTAACCATTCTTTCTCCATCCATGCGTTCCATTTGTCCCAACATATGTTCCAAGGTCTATCAAATATATTAATATTGTATTATATAATAATTCTGAATTCGACATTTTATGTGATAATTTTTGTTCAATGTGAATGTTTGGAAAAATGGTGTATGATAGAGTGAATGCGGTGCGAATGAAAGTGTTATGAATAAAATAATGAAAGGATCATAAGATGGTTTGGACACAATGAATGAAGAAAGAATTATAAAAAATATCTATATAAATAATGTAGATGGAACAATAAATAGAGGATGACCAAGGAAAACGTGGCACGACCAAATAAATCAAATATTGAATGTCGGCCATGTGAAGAATTGGAGAAATCGATGTGTATGCACAAAACAATGTATGAATTTTGAAGAATCGTGAAAAGTAGTATGTCAGGAAAGAAAAGTGTGGCAGTTCATTCTTTCTTACTATCCCTTCGAATTTGATTAGTTAGTTAGTTTTTTTGTCTGTTCAAATTTCGTTACCGATATTTCAATCTTATTAAATACTATATTGATGAATTTTTATGAATTAAAACACTGTTTTTTCCACTTTTGAGTTTATTTTTCTTGACATGTTTCGAAGGCTTACACCTTCATCATCGGGAGAATGATATAAACCTTCGTAAGCTTTGTAAGCCTTCGAAATGTGTCGAGAAAATAAACTAAAAAGTGGAAAAACCAGTGTTTTAATTCATAAAAATTCGCCATTATGGAATTCCACAGTGTTAACGCCTTAAGTTTATCTAAAATTAAATACTATATTTGTGATATTCTTGTTTCAATATTTTGATTTGCGGTCGATGTTAGAATGTGTCATATATTTTTACCCCTAATATTAAGCTGCAAGTAATATCACTGACCTTGAACATGGTAGAATGTATTAGCAATATCGCGTCAGGGCTGCAAGCTTTAAGCATGTTCGAGGGTGCATCCGTTCCCACCCGCGTTCTAATATAATGCTTCTCATACTTTTGTCTACCCCAAGATTCTGGCCCTCCCCTACCCAGTATTAGCACTGGTGAATCGAACTGCCGAAAATATTGACAGTTCCTTGAGATTAGGGGAGAGCACCGGTGTTTAACCACTTCTCCTAAACATTTTTTAACCCGTTACCCAATTTTTCTTTAACTTCGATAATTGTTCTTCTTATTCTTAACATAACTTAACTTTGGCCTCAATAAACAGTTAAAGTCGCTTCTATGTTCGCCATACTTTGTGTTGCAGATGTTTTATTTGTCTTTTTCTTTTTTTATAACATCTGTCAAAATTTATCATATTTGTAAACAATTTTATAATATTTGAAATATGTATATTTATAATATCGCACGCTTAATAGTAAACTGACCGATTATGGTTTAGGTCATAATTGAGTTAACATTAGGCAGAGGCTTGTGTTAATGCTATCCATCAAATTTTCACAATGTCAATGCTATCCATTCGTAGTACGATAATCGTTCACAATGTTTTTTTTTTCTTTTTTAAAAAAAGACTAATACCAAAGATTTGATTCTATGATATTAGAATTTATTTTACAATCTTTGATATGAGCAGAAAATAGCTCATTATTATGAACAAGGAATCTGGTCGTGTCCAGGCTCGAACCCAAGTCCCCTTGATCAGGAGCCAAGCGTTCTATCCCCAAGACCACCACCCGATGTTAACGCTATCCATTCGTATGCGTTTTTCGACTGTTTTTGTTAAAACACCGACTCATGTCCGATTGAGCAAAACTTTCTTTTTTGAGTTAAGCCAGTGTTCTATTAAGCGTGCGATATGTATCACTGAAGAAGGACTGGTTGTCCGAAACATGTCTGATATGTAATTTTAATAGTGTTGTATATACAAAGTATATTAAAAAAGAAAAAGACACTTAAAGTCGCGTTTACTGTACAGAAAAACAAAGACCACGTTATATAAAACGCTGATTAGACCAGTTCTAACATATGCCTTGGAGACGTGATGAAGTGAAGATGAACTGCTTCAAAAGGAAACTCGGACACATTAAGGATGGTAAGATATGGAAAAGGAGATACAACACAGAGCTCTTCGATCTATACCAGGACGTCAGCGTGGTCTAGTTTATAAAGATTAACAGATTGCGCTGGCTAGGGCACTTGCACCGTATGGGAGAATTGGAGCTCCCCAAAAGAATATTGTATGACAATTGGCAGGCCGAGACGGCGATGGTTGAATGATGCCGTGGCAGACTGTCGGGTCCTAGAGCAGCAAGATTGGGAGGTGGTAGCCATAGACGGGACGGGTTGAGACGTTTCTTGGAGGAGGCTAAAACCTACCAAGGGTTGTTACGTTGAAAAAGAAGAAGAGAAATAATTGCTCTTCTAATAGTACATTTTATAGGTACTCTCAATAAGTTTTATAGGGACACAAGACTTTGAAGCACAGTGCAAATATGACATCACAGAGAGGAGAAGGAGAAGAAAAGAGAGATCGTCGAGTGATGGTGGGGGTTCGGTCACATGAGAAGTCGGAGAATCGATGTGCGTGCATGTACGATATATGAATGTAGAGGAGGCAAGATAAGTATGTCCATCCTTCCTACCAACCTCTTCGGGGAGACGGCGTGATGGTTAGTTAATTAGTTTTATTTTATTTTTTAAACTATATTTGGTATTCTCGCACTCGATTTCTTTTTACCATATTTCGTTATTAGGGACGTATCTAGTATCTAATTAACTAACTAACCATCACGCCGTCTCCCCGAAGGGGTAGGCAGAAATAATGGACTGCCACACCTTTCTTTCCTGACATATTTCTCTTGCTTTCTCAACATTCATACATCGTGTCATGCACGCGCGTCGATTTCTCTGACTCCTCACATGGCCGATATTCAATATTTGATTTATTTGATAGTGCCACGTTTTCCTCAGTCTTCTTCTATTTCTGGTTCCATTTACATCATTAACATATAATTTTTTTACCATTCTTTCTTCATTCGTTCATTCCATATGTCCAAACCATCTTTTTTTTATAAAAAGACTAATACTAAGGATTTAGATCAATGATATTAGAATTTATTTTACAATCTTCAATGTGAGCACGAAATAGCTCATTATTATGAAGAAGGAATCTGGTCGTGTCCAGGCTTGAACCCATGTCCCCTGGAACAGGAGCCAAGCGTTCTATCCCCTAGACCACCACCCAATATGATCCTTTCATTATTTTGTTCATAACACCAAGTAACTAGTAACTCTAAGTTATTTATGTTTAAAGACATGCAGTTTAGTGTCTGTGAAGCAAGAGTAGGGGGTCCTCTCGCGATGAATATTTGAGCACCGCAGGAAGCACCCCACGCCCGTTGCCGAGCAACCATCTCCCCTCCGTAAACTCTGCCATTCTCCTCAGGAGCAAACCACGCGGACGCTCGCTGCACTCCGCCCGGGGTCCTGATATCAATTCTTATTATTACTTTTATTGCCTATAAATACAGCTGTTTTACGATGTCTCGTGCTTTCATATTGTGGAATATAAACCGTAATAATGTACAAATATTATATTATAAACTAGCGGACCCGACAATGCTTCGCTATTGCTATATTCGAGAATATGTCTACAGAATATATTGTACGAATTAAACTAACTAACTAACCATCACGCCGTCTTCCCGGAGGGGTAGGCAGAAAAAATGGAACGCCACACTGTTCTGTCCTGGCATACTTCTCTCGCTTCCTCTACATTCACACATCTTGTCACGCACGCACGTCGATTTCTCCGACTCCTCACGTGACCGACATTCAATATTTGATTTATTTGATCGTGCCACGTTTTCCTCGGCCTTCCTCTATTTCTAGCTCCGTTCACGCCGTTTACATATACCTTCTTTACCATTCTGTCTTCACTCATTCTTTCCATGTGTCCAAACCATCTTAATGACCCTTTCCTTATTTTGTTCATAACACTTTCATTCGCACCACATTCACTTCTTATACTTGCATTTGTCACTCTATCATATACAGATTTGCCACACATTCGTCTTAGAGATCTGATTTCTACTGCATTTATTCTACTTTCATCCTTCTTTTGGCAGTTCCATGCTTCACTTCCATAATTAAACAAATATGAATTAAACAAATACATAAATTAATAGTCCATTGTTTTGGCCGAAACACTATGATATTTTAACATTTTATAATTGTTAATGCAAAAACATTGTTTTATATCACATTTAGTTTACTTTACGACAGCTGTTTCATCAACCAATGTTGACATCATCAGGTGTTACAAAAATATATATCAAATGTCAGATTTTCGTAATTTTTCGAATCTTTGCGTATTTGTTCCTAAGTCAGTTTGAATAATTTCTTTGATATATTTTCGAAGTTCTTGCTGAAATTGAGTTAGGTACCTAAATATTTTAATTTAAAGAACGGTTAGTTACTGTTTATAGGAGAAAATATGAAAGGTTGAAAATATAATAATAAAATAATAATAATAAACAATAATTAGAAGAAACAATTACACATAGTATAGAGTCAAAAACAATAAAACATAATAAATTAAAAACAATAACAGGAAGTAGGTACATAGATTACATTAATAGGAAAGGTAATTTCATTAATATGTAATATATAAACAAAGTTTTTACATTAACAATTATAAAATACATAATTAATATAAATTAAAACGTCTGTTTTCTAGAAGTTTTATTATAATTTATGAAAATAACATGTTTCATCTGTCTAAGGCATTATCAAATGACAGGCGAAACATGGAGTTTTACATCAATGCTCAAGAAACAATAAATAAACAAATACAATTGGCGATTTTTTTTATGAATAAAAACAAGGTTGTTTCTATTTTGAGTTTATTTTACTAGACATGTTTTAAAGGTTTTATACCTTCATCATTGGAAAAACAATCTAAAAAATGGAAAAAAAACAGTGTTATAATCCATAAAAAATTGTCATTTTGGAATGCCGCAATATTAACGCATTAAGTTTATCAAAAAATAAATACTGTCGTTGTTCTATATTAATTTATTAATGCCATTCAACAGAATACATTAAATAATATGTTCCTCCAAATATTTGAAGTTTAACAATGAACTGGACTAATGATTTCAATTTTTACTATAATATACAGTGATGTCATAACGATCTACGGACGATTGACAGCTGTCGTTTAATTCGATTTGAGCGCCATCTCTTGGTGGCTCACATTACACACAATTAAACACTTACATCGAACAAAAATAGTATAACCTGGCACACTAAGAAATCATTAAACTGCATTTTAAATGTGCATTATAACTCGATTCTTATCAAACACATTGTTTAAACCTAATGAAAAATCACATCCAAATCGATTTTGCAGTTGTCGAGTAATTCAGTCCTATAGCCACGAACCTTGCATTTTATGTACCATTTATAGATATTGGAGTTGCGAATGGATGGTTGTGCCCAGAGAATAACCAACACCATACTATGGAACATTTTAACCTTAAATATTTATGAATCAAAACGCTATTTTTCACACTAACGTGACTTTATTTATCCCGATATATTTCAAAGTTAGTATACTAGTAGAAGTAACAATTCAGGATTGAATTTCATCACCTTGAATGTGGTCATTTTTAGCGTTAGTGCAGTGGTTTTCTTACCACTAACTAACTAACAAACTAACCAACCAACACACCGTCTCCCTGAAAGGGTAGGCAGAAAGTACTTATGCTAATACTTCTCTTGCTTCATGTACATCATATTTCGTGTTATATAGATTTCTCCGCCTCCTCCAATGGTCGAAATTTAATATTTGATTGATTTGATTATGCCACGTTTTCCTCGGTCTTACTCTATTTATTGTTCCATTTGTGTCGTTTACATATTCTTTCTTTCTCTTCTCTGGTTTCAATCCTGGGATTGGTTTGCAGCAATTTCCTCCATTATTCTCTTCCATTTTTCCCTGTCTTGTGCGGCTCTTTTGAGATCTGCATATGATGAGCAGCGTACGTCCACCAACAGGTCCTCCAGGTATTCTCGGCGTGGGCGTCCCCTAGAGTTTGTCCCCTCGATCATACCCTCCATTATGGCATGCAAGAGACCTTCTTGACGTATTACATGGCCGATCCATCTTGCACGCCTTTCGGACAAGGTCCTGAGCAGGTGCCTTCCTCCTTCGATTCCTTGAAGAACTTCCTCATTCGTGATATGGTCTCTCCAGGAAATTCCAAAGAGTCTTCTATAGGACCACATCTCAAAAGCCTCTAGTCTCCGCTTATCCCTTTCGGATAGGCACCATGTCTCGCAGCCGTACATCAAGACACTCCATACATAGGTCTTGATGAGGAGTATTCTCAGTTTTAGGTCTATATTATTTGACTCTATTATTTTCGACCTTTTATTAAATGCAAGCCTAGCCTGATGTATACGGCTGTCGACCTCGCTCTTAGACCGACCGTCCCATGTTATTTTGCTCCCGAGGTAGACAAACTCCTTGGTGTTCTTTAGTGGAACTCCTGACATCACTACTCTCATCTGATGTTGCGTTCGGCCTACAGTCAGCAGCTTTGTTTTGTCCTTATTTATCTTCATGTTGTAGCTATCTTGAAGAATGTCTTGCAAAGTATCTAAGGCCTCCGGCAGTTCCTCCTCACTTTCAGCAACCATAGCAATATCGTCAGCAAACCTTATCATGTCTATCTTTTGCCCGTGTATCCTTACACCTTCTCTGTGACTCATTCTCTCTCTCAAGTCGTCAATCGCATTCTGTATGTAAACGCTAAAAAGAGCAGGTGACAGAGAGCATCCCTGTCTTACCCCTTGTCTTATACTGGCTTCCTTTGTACCCTCGTCACATCTGATTATGGCGGCCTCATTCTTGTATAGCGCCTGGATTATTTGTCTATCTCTATATTTAATATCAATTTTTTTCAAGATCTCGAAGAGCTTCCTCCATTCCACCCTGTCGAAAACCTTCTCCAGGTCTATGAATTTAGATTCACAAGTTTAAAAAAATTCTTTCTTTATTCATTCATTATTTTCATGTGTCCAAACCAGCATTATCTCCCAGCATGCAGAACCAACCTCCCTCTGATGATGCCGGTGGGGAGAGCATTCAAACTGCTGAACATGATCGCTTCGGAGATCGACGTCTTTCATATTCGTGAAAGTAAGTTCAGAAGACAAATACTCTTGACTTTGGAAAGTATTTTGTATTCCTAATGTCGAACCATCTCACATGCATTCCTAGTTTTATATACTCGTACTCGTATATATTTTTATACTGTTAAATTAAATAACTTTGTTTTTTGTATCACAATTGTATTTTATTTTACGCGACAGCTGTTTCATCAACCAATGTTGACATCATCAGGTGTTACAATAATATATCAAATGATGATGATGTCAACATAGCTGTCGCGTAAAATAAAATACAACTGCGATACAAAACAAAAAGTTATTTATTTTAACAGTTTAAAAGTTGAGGTATCATAGTGTTTCGGCCAAAACAATGGACTATATATTTTTATATTTTACCTATTCTCAATAGATGCCATAAACTATAATTGTTGTTTGTAATTTTTTTGAGAAAATAAACTGATTTGATTTGATTAATGACCCTTTCATTATGTTCATATTACTTTCATTCGTACTGCATTCACTTTTATATAGTGTTTTTAATGCGTCTTTCAGTCAAAAAGCACAGTTACTTCATTAAATAAAATAAAAACTTTTTGATGAGATGTTACCCCTATGATCGTAAATTAATCAATTAGTTTCGATAATAACAATAAGTTAAGTGAATCATCAATCTCTTGTGATGTATTGTGTAATATTAAGCCCAATAATACGTCCCCACAGACAACACAAATAACTTCGTCACAATGGGAATGCAGTTACAGTTTACACATAATAAAGCAGACAGATAATAAGTTGAGAGACTCTTGCCCTCTGAACTAAAGGAATTTAAATTATTTACATCCCTTCGAACATATTACTGTATCTAGAGCAGGGAATCATCAATGATTTAAAAATCGATTTATCGTTTATTTTTTAAATCGAACAATGTTAAAAATAAATATCTTTACTAAATAATAAAGGCTATCGTAGTATTATGTTATACAAATTAAAAAAACTTCTGAAGCAATGATTTTATTTTTTATATTGATTAACTTTAGGTTGATTCTGGATGTGTTCATACAACTAACTACATAATCAACCATCACACCGTCTTCTCGAAGGGCTAGGGCTACTTTCTCTATATTTATACATCGTGTCATACACCTGCGTCGATTTCTCCGACTCTTCACATGAATACTTAGAAGAAGAAAAATCTTAATTTGTTCTAAATTAATAATTATAATACTGTTTTGTTCCACAATAGACGAAAAAAACGACAGGTTTCATGTATTGAAATAAAATGTTTAATGTTTAAAAGCAAAATATTGACACGAGTTAAGAATACTAATTAAATTATTAACTGATTTGATTTGATTATTACATGTAGTTCAAAATTCTACGAAGAACTCTCAAATATAGCACAGAACCGTCTAGATACATCGGAAAATGCAAGGATACCGTGTAGAGAGTTGGTACATGAACTTGGATGTGAACTCGAACTAATAGAAACAATGAAAAAAGCTCCGCTAGAGAGCCGCTTGCTTGTTATAAAGTAAAAATCTGAAACACTCGTACTAAAAAGTTTATTTTTTTATTTTAACGAAATTATTAAGTTTATTTCTCTTTTCCTTTTTTATATACTTTGTATATACAACACTTATATTAAAAACAGACTGATCATATAAACAATTTTAAAATATTTTTAATATGTATCACTGGAGGAGGACTGGTTGTCCGAAACATGTCATGTAATTTTATTTTTTTGATATAACTGTTGTATATACAAAGTATATAAAAAAGAAAAAGAAAAATAAAGTATCATAGTGACACAAAGTATGGCGAATATAGAATAAATTATTAAGCTTCATTATTTGAATTTTAGAATGTTTTCGTATATTTTATTTTGAGATCATGAAAAAAATTAAAATGACAAAAAAATAAAATACTTAATAATAATATTAAATACTTTTTATCAGAATGATTTATTCAAAAAGCGTTCATCAGTAAACCACGATGGAACCTTTTGATTACGGTAATTTTAATGTTGCTAAAATATTCCAAAACTATTTTACGTCCCACGGTTATAATATTTCGCCCATATGGATAAATTGAAATAGTAAGTAACAGGAGTTAAGAATATATGAATTTTCACCTTTGATAACAGACGTGTTTTTGGAATTGAAAGAAAAAACTGGAATTTGTCAGAAGTAGCTGTTTCTAAATGGTGACGATTGATTATCGATTTGATAATTCCCATCTCTAGTAACTAGCTACCGTGCAGATGGTAGGAAATGGTTCCAGATCGCAGCAGAGCTAACGAAGGAAAAGTAGAAGGAAACTCAACTAGAGATTTCTGAATGAAATACGCTCCTTGCGATAAATTACCGGGGCAACGCCATCTATCTTACGGAGGTGAAAACCGCCCTTAATTTCTATTCTCCAGAAATGAATTTATGTATTATGTAGGTAGAGCGGGGGAGATACACCGAGACCTAAAGCGAATACAAATGTTTCTATCGCTTCCAATCCAATTTATTAGTTACTCAGCGCAAAAAAGTTTTTAATTAATTACGGGCACAACAGGTTGGGTTGAGGCTACCAAAAAGTATATTATACATTCGGTACAACACAATGGTCCTTGAAAGGTATTTTTTTATTATTATTAATAATTAACTAACTAACATCACGCCGTCTCCACGGAGGGGTAGGGGTAGAACCGTATACAGAACTCGGATGTCCTGAGTGATGTACTCGTAGGTCTATTTGTCCCTGATAATTACCTTCGTCAAAGACAGTACAGATTGTTTTATTTGCCACGCTGCAGAACCAACCTGCCGATGGTTATGCCTGTGGGTAGGGCAATCTTATTGCTTAATCGGATCGCCTCGGAGGTCGACATATTTCGTGATAGTGTGAGTTGCCTCAGGGCTGCAATATCAATGTTATGATTATTTCTAATTCTTAAACTTTTTTTTATTATTTATATGTTCTTATGCTTCTCTTTTAAATTCTCATAATGTAATGGCAAACGATCTGGAAATATGTCTGTAATGTTTGTAATTGTTATTAAAATAAATTAAATGAAATGAAAGAATGAAACGCCACACTGTTCTGTCCTGACATATTTCTCTCGCTTCCTCTAAATTCATGTCATGCACGCACGTCGATTTCTCCGACTCTTCACGTGACCGACATTCAATATTTGATTGATTTGATCGTGCCACGTTTTCCTCGGCTTTCCTCTATTTCTAGCTCCGTTCACACCGTTTACATATATATATCTTCTTTACCATTCTGTCTTCACTCATTCTTTCCATGTGTCCAAACCATCTTAATGACCCTTTCATAACTTTGTTCATAACACTTTCATTCGCACCACATTCACTTCTTATACTTGCATTTGACACTTTATCATATACAGATTTGACACACATTCGTCTTAGAGATCTCATTTCTACTGCATTTATTCTACTTTCATCCTTCTTTTGCCAGTTCCATGCTTCACTTCGATAATTAAATTATTAATAATTAATTATTAAATATTGCTCATTTATTCAATAAAGTACAGCGGAACATAAAAGTAAAATAGAGTAGATTAAATGTGGTCTGGCACCCCCTTGTTGTTGCCGTCTTTAAATGTAAGTCCCGGTTTGACTGGGGACAGGCCCAGAGAATGTACGAGCGAGGCTGACAAAAGGAATCTCTTTAAAACAGATATCAGAATTGACGGTTGCGGTTTTAATTTGGTAAAACTCCATTAGATAATTAATGGATAATGTTTTGCATTATATTTTTACGTTATAATTTCGTTATAATTTCGGTTTTACACTGATTTATTATATAAAAATATACAAACAATAGTTACAAATTTCTTTCGCCTTGAGAGGTTTTCTCAAACCCTACTCTCGTTTGATGATTACTTCATTATACTAAAAGCTTATTTCAGTTGGTAATTAAATGTAGGTTTAATTAATACGAATGAAAGCGTCAGTTTTCTAGAAATTTTATTATATTTTATGGGAATGACATGTTTCGCCCTTCTAATGCATTATCAAATGTCATTATTGATTGATTATTACATTTGTATTAATTATTTAATATGGAGTTTTACATCATTGTTAAAGAAACAATAAATAAATGTAGGTACATAATTTCACATCTCTATTTATAGTACTGATGGCAATAGTTTAACCTCGACACTGAGAACGCCATGTTCTCAGGATAGATAATTTTGAGATTTATTCAGCCCATGATATCAAGATCACTGCACTCTGCCAACACGCAAAATACCGCCAAAGTAAACCCGAATGGTCCCGATTGGATCGGTGGCGCGAACCTAAATAACAGTATTATTATTATGAACTTCGCTTTGTATTATAAATTTCACTTTGAATTAAAATGAATAATTTTTAGTGACGATTTTTACCGGCAACCACACTGTCAGTATTTTTTTCTTCTCAACTGCTCTGTGAAGAATTACCGGTTTTAAAACTATATTTTTCTTTATATTTATATGCAAGCAGAATCGAAACAGTATAGCATCGATAGTTGTCAGTTATTTAATTCTTCTTCTTCTTCTTTTTGTCCTGTCACACCTCCGTGGTGCATAGGGCCTCAAGGAATCTTCTCCACCCGACTCTATCGCATGCCTGATGCTTAACATCGTCCCAAGTGAGACCTGCTGCCTTAACCTCGTCCTGCAGGGTTTTCTCCAGGTGGCTCTAGGTCTGCCTCGCTTTCTCTTTCCCCCATAGGGGACCAGTCTAGTGCGCCCTGAGCGATGCAGGCTGGGTTCCGTCTCAGAGTGTGACCGATCCACTGCCACTTGCGCCTAGCGACTTGTTCTCTAATTGGCTTTTCGCCTGCCATGGTCCAGAGAACGGCATTTGACACTGTTTGGGGCCAATAGATTTTGAATATTGAGCGAAGGCACCTATTTATAAACACCTGGAGTTTACCAATAACGTCTGCGGTAGACTTCCAAGTCTCACATCCATACAGCAGTACGCTTTTAACGTTACTTCTGAATACTTGGAGCTTGAGCTTTCTCGAAATGATACCGGAGCGCCATACAGGGCGAAGCATAGCGAAAGCTCCCCTTGCCTTGTTAAGTCTGCTGGCTACATCCTCCTCCGTACCTCCCGAGCCTGCTATCATACTACCGAGGTAGCAGAAGCTGGTCGTGGTCACAAGGGGGACACCGTGGAGCAAGATTGGGGTGGAGTCATTTGTGGTTATTATATATACAGTTATTTAATTACTAATTAATTAATAGCACAACTATATAGGCATTCAAAAAATAAAGTGAAAGAGAGTAGTTACAAGCCTTGATAACAAAAATTCAAATAAAAAATAAATAAAAATCACATAAATTAATTGTATCTCAATTGAGACGAAGATGTAAATTATTTGGAAACAGAATATGGTGGTCGTGGCGTTTACAGGACTTATGACCTGTCATTGGTTGGGTTAAGCGATCGCTTTATGTAATACAATATTCCCCATTCCGCCCTTCTTACGAACACCACGTCTGACAATTATTTTTTAAAGTTGTATATATGCTACCATGTTGAGAAACATGTCACATATTCGTCTCTATTGAGATACAATTAATTCTTAACGATTAACCCGTAATGGGTAAAATCCAGTATTTGTCTACAAGTATTTGTATACATTAAAAAAAACAAAATTACATAAATGTATATTAAATATGAAGTATGAAAGTATGAAGTGTGAGGTAGAGGTGGTAGGGATAATTGTTATTTAATAAGAATTAAAGGGATAATGAAAAACATATATTATATATCCATTATTTCAAGTTAATTTTTAATTTCGTGAATTTCGAGGTAATTATGTTTTTTTACATATGATTATTTAAAAACATAGCTTCCCAATTAATGACTTCTTCTTCTTTCGGTGCCGTGTCATGTCCCCCCAACGTTGGCGATAACTGCAGCCAAGGCATCTCTGTTCTGCGCCAATTGGAACAGGTCTAAATTACTGACTATATTAGTTTAAAATATTAATTTCGAAAAAACTACAAATATTTCATGCCTCTTTCCACTAGCGAAGCAGGCTGGTTTTAATTGTTGGAAAAATAAGCTGCTTTTAATTACCCATGTTTTTGAAATATTTCCAATTCAGTAGACTATGATAATTTGAGTAGTTAAAAAAAATGTTCCTAACATTTGCAATTAACCGAAAGAGTAAGTACTTACTTGAAAAAAATCGTCCATCATTTATTATCAGAATCATAATCACCTATATCAAATTTGTGCGCGTTTGTTGACTGGTAAATTTTACGCACATCACAAAAGGGAGGTACTTGAATTAAGCTCATAAATAACCTCTTTATTGGATCTGTATTAACCTTTGTGCTCGCGGCACGGAATACAAGTGCTATTTGTCACTATCATGAGCGGTTTTACTTCACCCCTATCTGCAACCGGATATCCGGGTAAATATTTATCTCCGCGGCGGAAGATTGATGAAAGCAAACTTTTCATTGTTATGGTTTATTTTGCACCGGTTGAGACCAGCACACGTGGGCACTACGGAAAAGTAAAGAATGTCAAACGGTGGTGCGGAAAATATGTAAAAAAAAAATTATCTTTAAAAAATATATAAGTAATATGGGTCGGGTATACAATTAAAGAATAATCGATAAGAGAAGTAGAAAATTTAATCTCTCTCTGGTTTCAATCCTGGGATTGGTTTATAGCAATTTCCTCTATTATTCTCTTTCATTCTTCCCTGTCTTGTGCGGCTCTTTTAAAATCTGCATATGATGAGCAGCGCACGTCCACCAACAGGTCCTCCAGGTACTCTCGGCGTGGGCGTCCTCTAGAGTTTGTCCCCTCGGTCATACCCTCCATTATGGCATGCAAGAGGCCTTCTTGTCGTATTACATGGCCGATCCATCTTGCATGTCTTTCAGACAAGGTCTTGAGCACCAGAGTATATAATAATAAAATATTTAATACTAAGACTTAACTTATTATGGAGAAAGGTTTTATATTTTGTAGGCATGGTCATCTTCCAACAGTGTTCTACTAATGCATTTGCCAAATAAGAGGAGATTTTGCAAAAAACGTAGGTACTATTTGCAAGACGTTTATTAAATTATTGATTCGACATCAGTCAACAAGCTTTCGGATCACTCTCCAAAGTTGAAAATTTGCAAAAAGTCACAGCATTTTAAAGTAAATCCTATATATGAAATGATCCAAGTCCTTACTTGGCCAATTATTTTGTTATATATGACATTTACTTGTAAATAATCACTTTTAGTTATTTTGATATTAAAATAACCGCTCAGATGTAAACTAACCATCGATTACATACCTGTTGAGTAAGTCATGCGATTCACTTACCTAGGTGTCTGTAGTTACAGTGACCTATGTGATGAAGTGCGAGCACAAGCCAATAAAGCGACAGCCGTGGCTGGCTGCTCGCGCGAAACATGGTCCCTACCATGAACGGCATGAACCCTACGCTCCATCGCAGGCAAAACCCTCAGAGATCGAATCAGAAATGAAACGATAAGGTCTGTCTGTGGTGTTGAGGACATAGTGAGGTGGGGAAGAAGCCGAAGGCGCTTTTAGAGAGACCACGTGGACCACATGGAGAATACAAGAATTGCAAAAATTGTTTTAAATGAAAACCCAAGCACCAAGAGATTATCATCATTAAAAAGATTGAAAGATGGCTGGACATCATCATCCCAGGACAGCTCACCGACATAAACAGGTCATACGACCTAAACTAAGCGGAAGAAGAAGGAGACTTGTATAAAATAAATTGAACGATAAAATAAGTAGAATTTTTTATACTAAGGCTTAATTTGTTATGACGAAGGGTTTTAAAGAAAATTGATATTATTTAGTACTGCACTACACGATAAACTTTACTGGAATCGTCCTCGTGGCAGACCTACTAAAAGGTGTATATTCCTCATAGGAAGAGCAGAACATATCATATATAGGTCTATAGCGAGGAGGAAGAAGAAGATATTAGCAATGAGTTGATAATTTAAACTTTGATACGAAGCCATTACTTGGTGGTTTGACATATTTAAAAATAAAATTAACCACTTATTCACATAGTATAAACCGCTTTATTTGAGTAAGTAGCGCCAATCGGTTTCACTATGTAGCGAGCTTCTACATGACTGAACACAAACTGTTTGGGAGGCTCGCTACTCGCTACAGAGTGAAACCGGTTGGCGCTACTTACTGAAATAAAGTGGTTTATACCAAGTGAAGAAGTGGTTAATTTTTTTATTTTTGATAATTTAAAAAATCTAATTTCGAAGCAAATATCGTGTACGTTCTTCTTCTACTGTTTGCCTAAACTTTGAGAAGCTGAGAATTTCAAAGAGAAGGGTGAGGGGCCGGAGATAGGATTGCCTGTCACAGCATCACAGATTTCATCCCAGGGACGGATTTGGGAGAATTACCGTCAAACTGACGCTCCGCGTCGCGTGCCGGGTACTGGTGCCACAGCCTGGTACTGGATTCTGGGGAATTGGAAACTGAATTGCTTTCTCAGCTCAAACATATGACATCTCTCGCAATATTTGTTTTTGCATCCCAGACGGGTGTTGCTTGTGGTCTCGAACAAATAATACTGTACATTTTCAATCTTCTTCGTCTTGTCAATGGCTGGCTATTTTTTTACGGATGGCACTAAAAAGGACAATATCTCTCCTTTTCTCTTGCCATTGTGGTTAAGGTTTGGTTAACTCTGTGTCGTTTCCAGGGATACCTAGTGTAATGGTTATAGTAATAACACAAGTGAAGGCGCCTTCCTTGCCTCATTCAATGAAATTTTCATATGGGATATTTCATACGTATAAGCGAAAATGAGTGATTCGAGTGTACATAATGGCAAGGGATAAAGAGTTGTGGAAGTCGAGAAGGGAGGCTTATGTCCAACACTGTACGAATATTGACTGATGATGATAATTATACAGGGTCATCGAAAAATAATGTCAACATTTAAAATAACTGTTATAAAAAAAACTATTAAAGGTAATTCAATGGTTTTGATCTTAAAATGTGCGGAAAATTTAAAAAAAAAAATTCGTATCTCAGTATGTTTTGATACGGTGAGAGAAAGAACAAGGGTCACTGACATCATCCACCGGGTGGCGACTCTAAAATGGCAATGGGCGGGTCACGTAGCCAGAAGCTCAGATGAAAAGTGGACAAGAAGACTGCTGACTTGGAGACCGTGGACGGCAAAGAGAAGTGCAGGGCGACCGCAACTACGGTGGAAGGATGACCTGAACAGACACGTCGGAATAACCTGGTTGCAGTTTGCACAGGACAGAGTGACATGAAAGCGAATGGAGGAGGCCTTTGTCCAGGAGTCGACGGGAATAGGCTGAGGAAGAAGAAGAAGAAGTATGTTTCGATGTGTGCACTGTTCGTCACTCTGCAGATGTCTAGTCTGTAGTCTATTTCTTGCCACATACGCGCAATCTTTTCAAGAGTAACTGTCAAGATAGCGGCAGAAATTCGCTCCCACAGGTGATCCAAATCCCGAATCTTTTCTGCGTACACAATGTTTTTAATGTACCCCCAGAAAAAGGAATCCAAAGGGGTAAGGTCAGGATTTCATAGAGGCCAGGCGATGGGGGCTACTCTACCAATAAAGCCGTTGGGAAAGCGTGCGTTCAATGCACCGCGTACTTCGCGAAGGTAGTGAGGTGGAACCCCATCTTGCATAAAAATAATTCGCTGTCCAGTCTGTTGTTCGATTTGTTCAATTTGAAGCAACACAAATAGTTTAAGCATGTCCAGGTAAACTAGGCCTTTGTGCGCATCTAGTGTGCGCATAGCAAGGTCACGAGACCTCCAGAACAAAACTTACGTTCACCAGCCAGCGATCAGTGACAGAATTACACATTTAACATAAAGAGTTTCGGTGATATAATTTATTAAAATGTTGGCATTATTTTTCGATGACCCTGTATATTTTAAAGCTCCGAATCAATTTAATCAAATGTATTGCAATATACCTATGGTCTTGCATATCCAAAACTAAATGGTTTGCACCTATTCAAACCGGTGCATAGAACTAATCCCGCCTTAATGTTTACCATCCCATCAATGTGGGACGGGTCTGCATCGGATTGAATTGAGTTGACCTTTCGGAAGTGTCCACTCACTGCACTTCCGGGCGCGTTAGTCACCGGAAGCGGACTTGATCAGATTGTTCCGACAAATCTTGGTGCAGCGGCGGATGTAAGAATTAAACTGCAAATTAAATTAAGTTGTTTCACATGACGCTTTATTTTACAATGCCTAACATATTTAGATGAAAATATGATCAAAAATATTATCAAAGATAACTTACTGACTAACCATCACGCCGTTTTTCATTTCATTTCATTAATTTATTTAAATAATATTAGGTCCTTACATATGAAATTGGCGTTTTGTATGGGAGGAACATAAAGTTGATTTTTTTTAAATATGGTATATTTATTTAATCAAAGGATGTACCATTGCTATCTATGCACTTTTGCCATCTCATAGGTAGTTCATCGATCCCTTTACTAAAAAAACCATTCGGACGGGAATCAATAAAATCTTTGAAGTCGGTTTGGACTGCCCCATCGGAGTTGAATTTTTTCCCTTGCAAGAAGTTATCCAAATTTCGAAAAAAATAATAATCTGTTGGGGCAAGGTCCGGAGAGTACGGTGGATGTCTTAGACATTCCAATTGAAGCTCTTATAATTTGGTAGCCGTCTGTTGTGCAGTGTGTGGTCTAGCGTTATCATAAAGCAGCAGTGGCCTAGAGCGATTAACCAGCCTCGGTTGTTTAGCAGCTAGCTTTTCCATCATGGTTTGCAGTTGCTGACAATAGACATCTGCCGTAATCGTCTGGCCAGATTTAAGAAAGCTGTAGTGAACGACACCAGCACTAGTCCACCAAACGCTCACAAGTAACTTTTTTGGAGTCAATTTTCGCTTGGGGCATGGTTTGGCTGGTTCGGCAGGGTTCAGCCATTGCGATGAGCGCTTCCGATTATCATACAGGATCCACTTTTCATCACAGGTAATGATTCGATTCAAAATCCCTTCATTATTGTGCCGGTTGAGTAATGCAACGCAGCAGTCAACGCGCGTTTGTTGATTTGCTTCACTCAATTCGTGAGGTACCCACCTTTCAAGCTTTTTCACCTTCCCAATTTGCCTCAAGTGGATTAAAACAGTTTTATCACTAACACCGCAGCCTGCAGCTAACTCGGACGTGGTTTGCGATGGATACGCTTCCACAATAGCCTTCAATTCTTCATTATCAACTTTGGTCTCCGGCCGTCCACGGGGCTTGTTCTGCAGGTCGAAATTTCCAGAACGAAAACGTTGGAACCAAAAACGCACTGTGTTTTCTTTTGCGGCACCGTCGCCATACACATCATTAATCCTTCGAGCCGTTTCTGCAGCACTGGTGCCACGGTGGAACTCGTACTCGTCAATAACGCGATATTTCAAGTTTTCCATTTTGTAAACTGAGTGACGCAAAGAAAAAAAATAATTGAAGAAAAAACAAATGAATTATAATTTTCAAAACACAAATACTTGAGTAAATAGCTGTATAAATTTGAATTTGGAATTCCTTACCAAAGAGAAGATATTTGAGATCATTTTGTCAGTACGGCAAAACGTCAATTTCATATGTAAGGACCTAATATATCCTAAGCATTACAGAATTATTTTCCAATACACTAAGCGTCATGCGCGCACGTCGATTTCTCCGACTCCTCACGTGGCCGACATTTAATATTTGATTGATTTGATAATGCCACATTCTTTCTCCTTTTTTGTTCCGCTTTCATCGTTAACATTTTTTTTAAACATTATTCATTTTCTATTGTGTCCAAACTATTGACCATAATTGTATTCATAACGCTTTCATTCACACTGACACTCTCATATTCATCTTAGAGACATCATGTCTGCTGCATTATTCTACTTTCATCCTTCTTTTGAAAGCTCCATGTTTCACTTCTATAGGGTCGGCACAAGAATACCATTGTGTACTGCCATCTTAGTTTATTTGGATAGATTTATGTTTATTGACACTAAATCCATTATAGATATAACGCTGTTTAACCTTACCAGTGATTTGATTATACATAAATACTTAGGTACTTACTTACTATGGCCGTACAACTCTTGAAGAGTTTTAGCCTCCTTGATGATTTTCCGCCAAGCTCCTCGATCCTGCGCCTTTTGCTCCCAGAAGTCCGATTCGCCCAACCAAGCCACATCAGCCAGAACATTGTCCGTTAGGCGCTGTCTAGGCCTTCCTAGAGGTCTTACTTCAGTCGGTCAAGACGCGTACAGGATTTTAATTGCTCTGGTCTCTTCGGCTCGGCATACTCGTACGTGCCCAATTATCTTTGATTATAAATGAATGGTTGAAGTAAAATAGGCACTAAGAACCAAAAAAAAAAAATAAGTATGCAGTTTTGTTCTATATGACATATAGAAGGAAACTGCATACTTTCTTTTTGGTACTTAATGCCTATTTTACTGCAACTACATATTCAAATATTAAAATTTAAATATAAATCTTGGGTAGGTATTAAAAATATTTTTTCTGTATTCTCGAATTGGTAAATTTGAATTTCTTGCAAGATATTGATTTAAATGGTTCTGTATCTACTATAGTATATAATGTTTTTGTACATAGACAAGTAGCTCACCTTTACATAACTTCGAGAGATACATAGGAGACGGAAGTTAAGACGCCGAAGCCTCTATTGTTCTACAGGTGGGGGATGTTTTGGGGTGAGTTTTCTTTGTTCAGTTGTAGGCGGTAAAAATTTTTAATACGAGAGTATTATAGTAATGTAAAATGCAAAGATTGTTTCTGATAAATTACTTTAAGATACTCACGAATATAATAAATGAGAACTTTGAGTTTAAAAAAAATTGGACTAATTTGGACTAAGCTGGGCAGCTTTTGGAAACATGGGTTACATCCTTAAAAACCGGAAAATACCAATCAACCTGAAACGAAAAGTCTATGAAGCCTGCATTCTGCCAGTTGGTACTTATGGTCTTTAAACTGTAACATTGTCCAAACAAAGTGTCGAGAAACTACGAGTGACCCAAGGATCCATGAAAAGAGCCATGTTAGGAATAAGCCTAAGAGACAGAGTCAGAAACGATACGGTGAGAGAAAAACAAAGGTCACTGACACTATCCACCGGGTGGCGAGTCTAAAATGGCAATGGGCAGGTCACGTAACCAGAAGCTTAGATGAAAAATGGACAAGAAGACTGCTGACTTGGAGACGGAAGAATGACCTGAACAGACACGTCAGAATAACCTGGATGCAGTCTGCACAGGACAGAGTGACATGGAAGCAAATGGAGGAGAGCTTTGTCCAGGAGTGGACGGGAATAGGCTGAGTGAGAATTATGTGAACAATGTTTATTAAATTTTATAAACAACGCGGACTTTAATTAATTTTTTTTTCATTAAAATACAAAAATGTTTCTGACACAGAAGCCCTTCATCAGTGTTTTGTACATATAATATATTTATATATCACACGGTCACGTAACCAGAAGCTCAGATGAAAAATGGACAAGAAGACTGCTGACTTGGAGACCGTGGACAGCAAAGAGAAGTGCATGGCGACCGCAACTACGGTGGAAGGATGATCTGAACAGACACGTCGGAATAACCTGGATGCAGTCTGCACAAGACAGAGTGACATGGAAACGAATGGAGGAGGCATTTGTCCAGGAGTAGACGGGAATAGGCTGAGGAAGAAGAAGAAGGAAGAATGACATTTGTTAGCAGCTAATCTATCGCAATTTTATTGTTACGTGAATTCTACACCAGACCAAAGACAGTGTGACAATGACACTGACACTGCCATCGTTGAGAATCGAATCCGGGACCTTCTGTGTGGCATTTTGCCACGAAGGTAGTCAAGTTTATTTTATTTATAGAATAGCCTAAACCATAGCCAGAGCTGATTGTTATCCAATATTGAAACCCGTAAGGTGGCATATTTAGGGCATGTGTTTAGGGGGTGGGGAGTAATACAAATGGATGGACCTAATAATTGAGGATAAAATCAAGGGTCGACGAGGTATTGACAAGAGACGAATCTCCTGGGGACTGGACTAGCTCCAAGTGATAGTCAACCTCGAGGGGACCTGACATGACACCGAAAGAAAAAAGAAGATAGAATAAATTTGAAAGGTATTAAATTTACTTAAAGTTTTCACTTGAATATAAAACACTCTGGTCCTATTTCAGGTTTCCGCCGGCATCAAAGAACCTCATTTCCGAGGGAAAGTTTAATAAAAACGTAACAGTTTTCACGCGCGTGTAAGGCTTTTGATAAATTGACTGTAAAACTAGGGTTTGTCGTGTTTAGCTTTCCAAACTTTTATGCCATAAAAAGATAAAATAACTTTGAATTGGGTAGGGGTTCCTTTACCTATAAGAGTAAATATTGCATTATTTAAAATGTCTAATAAAGAAATCTAACAAAATATTTCCAAAAAAAGTAATTAAAAATTATGTAAATACATATTTTATTTAAATTATTATTATCACAGCATATTTATTTATTTATTTATTTATTAAGGGTAACATACAGCGATATCAATAACATATATACTCGTATATAAAAGAAACATTTAGAATAATTAAAATAAGGCCAATTACATGCTACCACAAATTAAAAATAATAGTTAACAATCAACAAATGATAGTGAGAAACAAGATTGAAGTTAAACTAAGACAAAATAAGGTATACATAATATTTAAGAGTTAAAATACTTATAGTACTGGAAATAAAAAATAAAATTAAGATAAAATGAAATAACCTTCACCTAGTGTGGAAATTATAGATGACATCAATTATCAAGTTTAAAAAATAAATTAAAATTTTAGAATTTCTTATATTGATTAACTATGAAACATTGATCAAACTTTCTAGTCTCAACGTTATGTAGAAGTATAAAGAATGCCACATGACAGCACAACAAAGATTATGTCCAGATGGATGCTGCGAGGTTGTTTCAAAGATACCATATTGAAGAATAAGTATATAATAACTGACAGTAAAGTCAGAATATACAAAACCTGCATAAGGCCTATACTGATATATGGCATTGAGATCAGAGCGGATACCACAAGAACGAAGGCTAAAGTGCTGGTGGCAGATTTGCGGACGCTGAGGACAATAGCAGGAAAGACTCTTCGAGATAGTGTGAGAAACACGTCTATCTGCGAAATCTGCAGGGTGGAAGATATCGTAAGATGGGGCAGACAAGGCAGAAGATACTGGAATGCGCACGTGCAGAGGATGGATCCCTCCAGAATCCCACACTTCATGACGTATAAGATTCCTGTTCAAACCAAATCAAATCAAATCAGTTTATTTCATCAACAGACATTACAAAATTTATTTTTAAGGCATCTATTGAGAACAGGTAAAATAATATATCATATATACTCGTAGTATACTACCAGAAACGCATAAGAGATGGTTCAACATTAGGAAGACAGGATACTCTCCAGAATTAAGAGTATTTGCCTTCTGAACGTACTTTCACTAACATAAAAGACATCGATCTCCTAGGAGACCGCGTTCAGCAGACTGATTGCTCTTCCCACCGGCGTCACCAGAGGTAGATTGGTTCTGGCGGCCGGTAGGTAAAACAATCTGTGCTGTCGCTGTCGAAGACATCTATCGGGGACAAAAAGCCGAACACCCTCCAGTACGGCCGAGTTCTCGAAGTATCCCCTAATTAATCTAAAGAAATGGGTAATTAGATGTCCATCTCTTCGAAGCTGTAGAGAATTGGTTCCGAGCATTCCCAAAAGAAATGCCGTGGGATAGAGCATAACGGAATATCTCGCCTCGTGAGGACTCCATATCACAGAACCACTTTCGAGTCTGCTCCGAACCAATGCGTTGTATAGGACTCTGAGCACATTGGGATCCCTGAAAACTCTGCCGGTCCGGACGATGAAGCCCAAGATCTTCAGTGCAGTGCCACAAATCCTCTCAACATGTGCACGAAAAGTCAGCCTACTCTCATAGATGATCCCGAGATCTCTCATCGTAGATACATGTGCTAGTTGCTGGTTGTTCATTGTGTATCTATAATACACAGTTCTCAATGCTCTAGTAAAAGATAGCATAACTCATTTAGATACATTGAATTGCATTTGAAAGACCGCCAAAGAGATGGAAGGTTAGCTGAGAGTTACCCTCCCAAAAGAGGCCAGTTTGACTACAGGAACAGACAAAAGGTCGAAAAGGAGAAGACAAAGAAGGGTGCTGCGTGAAAAAATACCAAAAGCCAGATCAAGAAAAAGATTGGCGGACTGCGTCGAAGAGGACTAGAGAAAACTGGAAAGACCTGGAGAATGGAGTGGGATGGCCAGGAACAGGACACAGTGGAAGACTATTGTAGAGGAGGCTAAATCCCATGAATGAAAATAAGAAGACTTGGAAGACAGGTCTTAGAAATCACGGAGGAAATATTGAAAACCGTGGCATTCAAAGACATATTTAAAGATTTTTCTATTGACCCTCCAATAATAGGCAGACAATCAACTTGCTACAATAAATAATCTGTTTGCCCCATTCCATAAAAATTTACGGATTCATCATGTATACTATATACTATATTCACTGACTGAGGAATATACTTGTATATTCCTCAGTCAGTGGAGTATTATAATGGAATGGGAGAGTATACAAAATATATTGTCTTCGTATTCATAACATATCTATCGTACAAGAGACTAATGGATATTGATTTTTTAAGTATGGTTTCCATTCGGATATACTAATAAACGTAATTCCAAAACAAATATTGATTATTTGAAACCCTTTCTACAATGGAAAAATTGGTGATGTAAATAAGTTCTTTAGAGTTTGAGAATTATTTAAAAAAAATGCACAATGACAGAAATATTCAGTAGAAATTTAAAGTGAATCGTAATGACAAATATAGTAAAACATAAATGTGGTTATACGAGTACCAGCTTCAGATTTCTTTTGACCATCTCTAAAGCAAGAGGTAGTTTAGGCATATCTTCTTATGAGATTCAAACCACTTATCGATTTAAGTTTTTTTATTATTAAAGGTTAGTAAAATACAATATTAATTATACTTATAAAATTAGTTAACCTTTTATATGCCATATCGTTTGTTCGCCCAATATTAGGCGTGCCGACATGCCGAGGATAAATAATAAGCTAATTAATCATATTTTTATGCACATTTCACTAGAAGGTTTACGCATACGTTAACATCACTGATAAATAATATAAAAAATTTTTAAAATAATATTATAGTAATATAAATAAGACCTGTAGACCATGCAAAGCGACTTTTTATGAATAATCATCAAGAAAGTATTATACCTATAGTTTATTTTTATTTTTAGACATTTGACAATACCTTAACAAGACGAAACATTTCATTCCCATAAAATATAATAAAACAGACGTTTTTATGTATATTATTTTTTATACGCATTATATTATATTATAGTGAGTAAAATAACAATGAAACAATTAATTTTACACTGTCTAAATAAGGAGATGATTATCATTTCCATAAAATATATTTAAATTTCTAGAAAATATAATATGTTTTCATTTGTATTAAGGATTGGTGTTTTTTTTTTTCGAGAATATTAATATACTATTTCGAGAACAAACTGAATCGTTTTTTTTTTTTTTTTAATTCCTAAATACTGATGAATTGGCGTTAAATACGATTATTTTTAAATAATCCAACCCTAAAACCACCTGGCCTAAGACGGTTCTAATTAACCAACGAGTAATTAACACTCCAGAGAATATCGCTTTAACGGAACTTCGCATGACTTTCCTCACAGAAAGGGTGGAAGTTTCGAACCGAAGATCAAAAAAGGTCGCGGCTTAATTAACTCGGGACCGATGTTGGCGCTCTGAATGCTAATATGTATTAGGCGCATTATCCTACCGAGCAGATCCCCGAGTAGGTACTGGGGGCTTTGCTTATAAACTTCACTGTTAGGGCGTAATTTGCAAATTTTATTAGATGTAATGATAAAGGATCGCCGATTATGGATTAGCTTCAAGCACTTGCTAAATAGACTATGACGTTTTAAGAAGTTTGAGAAGTACCTACCTGCTTAACCAAAATTTTTACAGTACCAAAATTATTTTTTATAACATACACTTATAATAAAACGTTGAGAATGTATATAAAAACGTAAAAAAATATATGTATTGTTCCAGTTAAATATCATTTCATTATTAATAAAAATAATGCTAATTATTTCTACGCTTTATTTACACTTCATATAACTTAAAATTATAGTCAATATACGCTTCAGTATCCATTTGCTGTCACTACGAAATTTGGTCGTATATATTCTATATTGTATCTAATTATAATAATAGAATTACTGTATAATTATAATAATTGATCAAAACAAAAAGACAACTACGAACGCGATTCATACTTTCCGTAAAATCATTGAATTGATAAAGTGTAAGTTACCGACATCTGTTGACGAAGTAGTTTACTTCAAATTAATTATCAAAATGTTTTACATATACGATCATAGATGGCAGCTAGCATTTTAAATATAAATTTTATTCTTATTTTACTATTTGGACCCTACGCCGGCATGACGAGGTGGCCGAGTGGTTAAGGCGTTGGACTGCTAATCCAATGTGCTCTGCACGCGTGGGTTCGAATCCCATCCTCGTCGATTTAGTTTTGTTGTTTCAGTTCGCGGGTTTTCTTATCTTCTTTTTAATATAGGGATTTTATCATGGAAAAACATTTTGGTCGAATTGCCATATCTATTTTTTTCTCTTCATGGATAAAAAAGTAGAGACAAACTATGTGTTATCAGGCTTATGTTGTTATCTTATCTCCATGAATATAGGAAGGTGCGTTTCGAACTCTTCTTACTCATAATTACCGGCCATTTTCTGGTTCCATAGCATATTTGGTGGAAGAGTTAATTTTTGTATAGTACTGGAAAGACAAACTAACTGAAGTGATGACATAGTGTTACTAAATTCTAAATTATATTGTGATCCTGAAGACGAAATAACTATTTATAAGGTATGCGAACATTTTATAAAAATTACACCTGCTTTCCAATATGGTGAATGTTTTATGACAGGTGAGTACATACCACCAGTATCACACCCAATTTCGCTTTATAAAATAATATTATTTTTATTATGAATATAACTTATTTTTAAAATGTATCAATCCAAAATAATTATTTCACAATAATTTAGGTAATTTTACATTTTCTATCGATATATTATTTAAAAAAATCTCTTTCAAAAGGTTGATAATGGTGTATGAATTAACAAAAATTGTAATCTCTTTTAAAATATATTTGTTAAAATTATTTTTAACTTCAAGGGTAAATGACTTATCAGATAATATTTAAGAATTAACATTTATTTTCAGTCTTTATTTTTAAAGGCATGTATAAATTTAAATCAGAATTGTGAACAAAATATATAAAAATATAATATAATATTATGTACAACTTTACAAATATGGCAAGCCTTCCTATGAGATAGAACAATGTTACATATAACTTCCTAATCACTTTACTGTATGAGGTAGTGTTTGCATTTAATGAATACTCACATATTTTGTGATTTAAAGCAAAAAAATTATCAATCTAAGTGGCATCTCTCCTCCATTCCTCTCAGCTAGGTCCGTTGGACCCGCTGACCAACGGTAGATGAGATATTCCATTCATATTTGAGGTTGTGCGTCGGACTTACTATCCAACCACATAAAAAATTCAGAGTAACGAGAGGAGGCTAAAACTCTTCCTCATCAAGGAGGCTAAATCTCTTCAAGAGTTTTATGACCATAGGAAGTAGATAAGTGGCATCTGCATTATATTATAAATACATATCAGATTTATGAATTCTTTAACAATTGGTTTCTTAAAACAAAAGCAAATGTACAAACCGTGAAGGACCAAACATGCATGATACCATGTATTGACACAAGCAAAGATATGTGGCTGTAATTGGGTCTTTGTACAAAGAACCTATACATAGTTGTATTATCATTAACACTAGGGCAGTATCTTATCTGGTTATTGGGCAATGTTTTACCGAATTCTAGCACAACTAGAAACCTGTGAAAATACTAAAGAAGGAAATGGATTCAAGGAAACATAATTCCGATGGTTTTCTAGGGACAGAACGCTTAGCTCCTGATCCAGGAGACTTAGGTTCAATCCAGGACACAACCTGATTCCTCCTACATAATTATAAACTATTATATCTTTGCACACTATATGTATTGTACACTTAATTTTAATACCATTGAGTTTAAACCTTTTTAATATTTTCTTAATGACACGTTTTTAAGTATCATATTAATTTAGATCTTTGCACCTCTTCGTATTGCGGATTTATTTTTCTGACAATTTATAGAGTGTTATAAAAAAATAATAGATTAAAATAGAATTTTATATTCCATTTTCATCTCTCTCTTTGTAAAAAATATTAATCCGCTTTTACTCACTTCTTCCTTATATTTTTCCTTATAATATAAATGAGAATAATTCGGATAATTTATAGAGCGCCATTTTTATCAAATCAAATCAAATCTGTCAACGTATCAAATCAATTTTTTTTAATGAATTATTCATCTCAATGGCGCTGTAGAAAATGTTCTGTTTTATGAACTAGTTAAAAATAAACATATTTAGTATGAGGGCTGCTCCTGAAACAGTTGATCAACATTCACATCAGGAAAGGATTATTTGAAAAGGTGCGTTTTAAGTTTTGATCTAAACACTGACTGATTCTCAATGCACTTGAGGTAGCTGAAAGATTGTTCCAAGCTGAAGGGCCGACTCCCGCGAAGGTTCGGTAGCCAAAGTTTGTGTGAGGACAGCGTTTTGGCACAGTCAATCTAACGATCGCAAGAGATTTAGCTGATCGCAATGAAGACTGTCTGGCATTCAGGTTCTTGTTGATGCAGATTTCAGATATATAAGCTGGTGCCAATTTTTAATTGCCTTTTGAACATAATTTTCTTTATCATAATGTAATTATCAAACCACTGATTTATTACTAAATAAAAATACATATTTTAAAATTATAAAACATAGTTTAGATATAGGTACATATTTTAATATATAAATTTTATCAGAGTAAATTTTTTTACATTTAAATAGTGTTGATTAATTAATTTGAATTACTTATTATCAAATGTGTTCATAAGAACTCACTGCGTCATATATTTGATTTCTTATCAATTCTCAGAAGGATTCAGCTATTTTCTGATTATATCAGAAAATCAAATCAAGTTTTTAAGGTAAAAAGGAACATTATACAGAAAATATATCATTTCATTTCCTATATCTATACATCTAGGTAAACAATAAGAAGCGTGAATCAAATTTCTATAAATAAAATTCAATAAGTTTTTTTCACTTCTAGTGAACAATATTGATAAAACTTCATCATATCATTAGTAGCTGTATATTTTGTTTTACATCAAACTTTATGATATAAACAATTAATGGTGTTATTTGAAATTTCATGGTTTAAGCTCATTGTAAATTAAAAAATTAATAATATTTTTTTTTAATGTATATTTAGTTAAAATACACTAATGTTTGTGTCTTCGACCGGTTTCGGCAACTTGCTGCCATCTTCTGGTCAAACCAATCGAAGACAAAAAACATTAGTGGATTTTAACTAAATATACATTTAAAAAGATTTTTTACAATTTTCATTATTCATGATGTAACATTGGATTTAACTTAATTTCCTATATTCTATCAAAGGATAAGATTGCGAGGGTAGTTGTTGATTTTTCATAATACACACAATAATCACATAAATATCTAAGTTCTGAATCACAAAGTAAATATGTAACAGGTTGTGAAAATATAACCACTCCCTATAAATGGTATAGAATGAAATGAGTCAAATGAAGGGACCTTATCAATACATTTATCTAATTTTGTACATACCAAATAGATAAAATCGACGGTGTGTATTATTTATTACAACAATTTGTAGTCAAGATTTTATTTACGGATCGTGACAGGAAAAATTAATTTAATTAAGGCAAGTCCTTACAAGTTCTAGAAGTTACTTTTATTAAGTAATTAATGTTTAAAAGTGACAGATTTGAAATCTATTTATAAAATACAACAACAAAACAGTGATTTTTTGTTAAATTTACAAATATGTATATAAAATAGAATAAACACTTTGTATGATATATATGTTAAGAGAAATAAATGTAAACAATTTTTTAACATTCTCAAATAATTCAATAGATTTTTATTTTATATTTCAGATAATTATTCAACATGGAATCACACCGGAGTTTAATTTTTCTCCTGCTGTCAGTGATTTGTTTTACAAATGCCCAAGAAAATGCCCAAAGAGGAATACCCGAGTCTCTCATGGAGTGCTACACAGACCCGATACTCATCCAGAGAGATTACCGACTGCCGAGTACTTTGAATATGTTGCTCGACTTAATTCGGAAAGCTGAGAACAATATTGATGGCAAGAATATGGATATGAAAAATATTGTTAGCAGTTTAGTTCACAGGTTAATATTACATTTATTTATTCAATGTCTAGGAAACGTGCAAGGTTTAATAATAATGTAAAAAATTCTAAAATTGTTTTATTATGGAAAACAATTCCATTTGATTAATTTAAAATGAATATGTCAACAGATTTCGTTTAGACGGTATTGTCAAAGCAACCAACATTCCAGCATCTTCGAAGGTTGTGCCCTACAGTCCTAAAGCTTATCAATTCGACAAACACCGTCTTCTGCTGGCAAACCTCGTTCCGTCTAGTGCCCAGTTCCCAAATGCATCATTAACAGCTGTTGAAAGAGTAAGTAAATAATCGTACGTACGTAATTGTAAATCAATATCATAATGAATATGATATTGATTTACAATTATAATTTATCACTGTAAAAGGGGAAAGCTGGTTTCACTGCATACATAATAAACCTTTTCATTAAATAAACCATTTAGATAGATACATATATTATAAAACAAAATAGAGACCTAAATAAATTTAATTCAGATGATAATAATAATAATAAAAATTAAGATGTTACATGACTAGACCAATTCTAAATACATAGAAAAATCTTGAAAAATACATACAATTCTAAATACATAAAAAAAAAAGAGATGGGAGAGTGGAGAGGGATATTGAAAGAAGGGTTGGGGCAGGCAACAAAGTGAATGGTGCACTTAAAGTTGTCATCGCAAACAAAAACCTATCCAAAAAAGCTAGAATGGCAGTGCACAATGGTGTTCTTCTACCGACCCTTATGTATGGAAGCGAAGCATGGAACTGGCAAAGGAAGGATGAAAGTAGAATAAATGCAGTAGAAATGAGATCTCTTAGACGAAGTGTGGATATTCTGTGTATGATAGAGTGTCGAATGAAAATATAAAAGAAGTGCGGTGCGAATGATGGTGTCATGAACAAAATAATGAAAGGATCATTAAGATGGTTTGGACATATGGAAAGAATGAATGAAGAAAGAATGGTAAAAAATTATATGTTAATGATGTAAATGGTACCAGAAATAGAGGAAGACCAAGGAAAAGCGTGGCACGATCAAATAAATCAAATATTGAATGTCGGCCATGTGTGAGTCAGAGAAATCGACGCGCGTGCATGACACGATGTATGAATGTTGAGGAAGCGAGAGAAATATGTCAGGAAAGAAAGGTGTGGCAGTCCATTCTTTCTGCCTACCCCTTCGGGGAGACGGCGTGATGGTTAGTTAGTTAGTTAGTTTAGAAAAATCTTTAAAAACTGAAGAATTAATAAATGTATTCAATAATTATTATATTAGATTAATTATTATGAACCTAAAACTAACTAACCATTGCGCCGTCTCTCCGGAGGGGTAGGCAGAAAGAATTGACCACCACACTGTTCTGTCCTGACATACTTCTCTCGCTTCCTCTACATTCATACATCTTGTCATCCACGCACGTCGATTTCTCCGACTCCTCACATGACCCATATTTAATATTTGATTGATTTGATCGGGCCACGTTTTCCTCTATTTCTAACTCCGTTCACCATTTTGTCTCTACTCATTCTTTCTATGTGTCTAAACAATCTTAATGACCCTTTCATTATTTTGTTCAAAACACTTTCACAAATTTATCACACATTCGTCTTAGAGATCTCATTTCTACTGCATTAATTCTTATCTATGAAAATTAATTTATAAATTTGAACCATTGGATATAATTAAGCTTATTTTAGCTATTATTAGGGCTACCTGTAAGTCAAATTACTTCAACAAACCCATAAAAAATAAATTTAAGAGGATTTTGAAATCCGTAAACATCCTGAATTAACGTGGCTAACCTATCCTTTTAATTTATTATTAAATTAAAAAGTAAGATTGTTTTAATCTTTGAAGAAAAATTTAAGTTATTCCGATTTTACTTACGGTGTATTGTGATTACAGTGCAGTCTTCACCACATGATGTCCAGTTCAATAGAAAAGCAAGTCCGCGGCGACGAAGGCACAGTTTGTAACAAACTTTCTCAGTACAGAACAGAGAGGCTACCTAGACAAGTGAGGCGACTCTCTGATGTGGAAGTCCTGGATCGTACTGTTGTGTTAGTATCACTATAAATATCTTGAACATCATAGACTTACAAATACTACAAACATTTATGAATACAACAGTTTTTATTTCAAATAAATATTGAATGAGTTTAATATACAAACAGTTTTATATACTCGTAACATAGTTTGTATAATATGTATAAATAACAGAACATCTTGAGTACAGTGAAAGTATAGTTAATATCTTAGCACATATATGCATATCATAAATTGAGTCTAATTTCTTAGCATATTTACAGTTTTATAATGTTGTATTTATATATATCACAAATGTTTAGTTTTGGAAAAACCTTCAAAGAATTTGAATAATGAAATGATATTATTTTTTGATAAAGGAAATGATATAATTTTTTAAATTTAGTAATTATTTTGCAGAAATAAGTTGAACACGATGGGCCAAATGAAAATGGCAGTTGACAACACGGATGACGATGTAAGTTCTGATGTGTTCCCGGGAGTTTATGCTTCAGGCATGGACACTCCTAAAAGCCAATGTCCAGTGGAAGATGGAGTGATACAGACTCAATGGGGTGCAGTGGCCGTGGGCCCCCTTCTATCTGGTCTAGCTGCCGGGCTGGCGCCGCAGAGGGTCACAATTCGAGACCTAATCGGCAAAGGAACTGGAGATCTGACTTATGCTACAACTATCGATGTTGACAACAAATTTGCAGCCACCATCGCTGGTTAGTGGGTATTTTGTTATAGTGATCACTTTACTACCTGTTTCATATTTATAGTGCTCGCTGGTGCACTACCGACCGACAGAGGATTAAAATAGTTTTTTTGTCATATACAATACAATGTAAGCTTTGAAAGTTATTTAGAAATTTTTGGTATCTGGAAACACAACAGGTATAGTTTTGGCCAAAACACTATGATACCTTCAGTTTTTAAATTGTTAATGAATAAACATTGTTTTTTGTATCACAATTATATTTTATTTTACGGGACAGCCGTTTCATCAACCAATGTTGACATCATCAGGTGTTACAATAATATATCAAATGTAAAATTTTCAGCTGTCGCGTAAAATAAAATACAATTGTGATACAAAAAACAAAGTTTCTTCATTAACAGTTTACAAGAGATATACTTACAACCAATGAGTATGCCTTAGAATTGTAAAGAAAGCCTTAGAAGTTATTAAATTAAAAGCATATTTACAATGGATTAAAAAAAAATCATATGACTTATTTATTAAAAAAATGTTGATGCTTGTTATAACTATCTTATCCAGCATTAACAGAAATCATCACAGCAAATTATTTTATAAAAAACTTAAATCAGTAAGTGAAGGTAATAATTACGAATATTTTAAAATTTTCGCACCTGAAGTTTGCTGCCATATTACATTCTTTATTCGGCCGTACAGGAGGATGTTGGTCTTTTTGTCCCCGATAGATATCTCCGACAGCGACAGCACAGATTGTTTTACCTACCGGCCGCCAGAACCAATCTGCCTCTGGTGACACCGGTGGGAAGAGCAAATTAGTCTGCTGAACGCGGTCTCCTCGGAGATCGACGTCTTTCATGTTAGTGAAAGTACGTTCAGGGGACAAATACTCTTGACTTTGGAATGTATCTTGTCTTCCTAATGGCGAACCATCACTAATGCGTTCCTGGTATTATGTTGTATGTGTATAATATCTTACCTGTACTCAATAGATGCCTTAAACATTTATGCTGTTTATAATGTCTTTTGAGTAAATAAACTGATTTGATTTGATTTATCCAATT
This sequence comes from Lepidostoma basale, assembly GCA_022606425.2. Taxonomy (NCBI): domain Eukaryota; kingdom Metazoa; phylum Arthropoda; class Insecta; order Trichoptera; family Lepidostomatidae; genus Lepidostoma; species Lepidostoma basale. The sequence goes on along the minus strand of JAHDVF020000812.1, from coordinate 136,037 downwards.
TGATATATAACATTTTTCCAGGTGATTTGGCGGAAGCCGCTTTGAGGCAAGGTCCTGTGAACTCAAAGGTAAACATCGGAGCGGCAGGCGGGTGGAACAGCACGCAGGCCAGCAAGTGGTACTTCCTAAATCAGGCATCTGACAATGAGATGACAGATGCTGAAATTAGGGGTGGACTGGACGGATTGATCTTGGCCACCAATATTGCCAAGTTTATGAGTAATGCTCCCAATATGAAGCTTTCTCAGTTGCTTGATGCCTACTATTCACAGGTAAGAATACCAGGACATACACAGTTGAAAAAAAAATCATAAATGTAATTATGTAATTTCTGAACTCCATCTGAATTATTTTAAATTTGTGGTTTATTCCACTGATAAAAACCGGTGATTCATCATACAGTAGACGCTCTCTTAACCGACCTTGATGGGACTGACCCAGGGCCGGATAACGAAAAAGCCGGTTAAAGAGAAGTAGTGAAAAACCCATTTAAAAAAACACTTTTGCAAGGAAGAAATAAAACACAATTTTTTCGAAACACTAAGAAAACAGAACTTTCATTTTGTATTTTAAACTCACACATTAAAAATTAACATTTCGCAAACTGTAAACATATGTAAAGTAACTAACTAACTGACCATCACGCCGTCTCCCCGAAAGGGTAGGCAGAAAGAATGGACTGTCACATTTTAACCGATGCGGCATTCCATCCTTCTCTTTTCACCCCGCGGGAGACGCGGTGAAAATATGTACATACAGGAAAAAGCCCCACATCACTCCATTTTTTTTTTTTAAAGTAAGCCTACAAGGGATTAAAAAATTCGGTTATTTTCAGCTGCTTCTTGTGTTAAATCGACTTTTCAAGCGTAGTCACGGCATTTTTTTATGAACATTACATCTACTGCAGTAGAATACTTCTGCTGCTGAATGTACATTGCCGCCACCTGTAGAGCCTCTTTTCCTTCGTCGTGGCTAACCGTGTTGTCTTCTTCGTACTCCTCACAGTCGACTTCCTCTTCCTCTAGTGCTTCGTTGATAACAGTCTGAACTATCTCGTCATCATTCAACATTTCATTTTCATGAGGATCATCACCTTTAGAACCCATTACTGAACATTTTGAAGTTGAAAATCACTCATTTTGTCATCTTTTAGCAAAGTTGCATTGTCATCTGGTCAGGTTCTGTGTTTGTTTGTTCATCATTTTCCAAGGAAGTATCCTCTTACTTCTACTTGTCTCCTAGACTTCCTAGAAGAGGCCGGTTAGAGCTGTGGAACGGTTAAAGCGGCGCCGGTTAAGAGAGTGTCTACTGTTTATTTAGATGATTTTGAAGTATTTATAAGTATTTGAATTTTTGATCAAAATTGATTTAATAGAATTTTACTTTATAAAACTATAACAATCATTTTTTTTTTACCCTCCATGAGGTAAATATACAAAGTGTAATTTAAAGGTTGTTGCAGTAAGATCAAATCATCAATTGAATGTATCCATAAACAATACATTTAAAATAAACAAATTGATATTAAATACAAATGCTTATTGTTATTATTGTTATTAAGTTGAGTAAAAATATTTCTAGCGAGGAGTGTTCACGGATACCATAAGAGCCTGCAATCGTAAAGCTCTAATGACCGATGTAGCCCCGACTGAAACTCTGATGAATCAGGTCCTCGGATTCTCCTATGTGCTTGATAAAGAAATGCTGTCCCAGGGAACTATTCGTGAAGATGGGTTCAAGGAATATTCAACATTAGCTGTGCAAAGTCTCAATTCTTATCTTCGTAAGTAATTTTTTTTATTCTGATTACCTCACTTGTTCAAATTAACACTTAATTGAAAAGGATAATATTTCCTACTTGATGTTATCCATGTTTTCTCTACAAAACATAAAGTATTTATTACCTATAAAATGTTATAAAAATAAAATTATCATTTTTTCTATAATGAAAAATAATTCTGAAGAAGTATGATGAGTTCTCAATGTATACGAGTATTTTTGTATTTCTCAATTAAAAATAATACTATTTAATATAATCAGTTTCCTGGAGCCCAAAAATGGGTGAAAATAACTAAATATAAGAATATCCATATTAATATAAGATTATGAAGTTCACACCAAGTTTGGAAAAGTAAAAGAGATGGAAATGATTTGGATTTGAAATCAGTCAGGTGCTCTGTACTGCTGGCGTGGAACATCGACAGATATGTTAAAAATATATATTTGTATACTACAATAAAGAGATTAATAGACACATATGGCATATTTAAATATATTAAGTATAGTGGTATTCGGTACAAAACAATCAATTCCAAATCAAGGAGTTGTGTGATCATTCTTAATTTTTTTATAATCATTTAGTATTATTCTGTATATAATTTTATGACGTACTGCTTCTAATCCTATCATCTCCGTTGCGCGTAGGGACTCGAGAATTCTTCTCCTTATGATGTTATTGAATAATTTTTAGGATAAATCAACTAACATAAGTTCAAAATGTTGTAAAAACAAAAACTGGTCCAAGTTAGCATATAAATTGGAGTGACATCTCCAGGCGTTATCTAGCAGTGCGTTAATGGCGGTAGCCTTTCACATTGCGTTAATAAAAAGATCTTTTGCTTAATGCTTAAATCTAATCTTCATAGATGGCGCTAGTGTGTAGATTGAAACTAACATGTGAAGTTGGTGTTGCATATTAACATATATACAACTTCCAAAAAAATTTCAGACATGGTGGTCGTAAGAAGGGTGGAATGGGGAATCTTGTATTACATAACGCGTGCGCTTAACCCAACTAATGACAGGTCATAAGTCTTGTAAACACCTCGATCACACAATGTATCCTTAACATAAGTGCATTTATCTTTCTCCAGCGAGCGGCCTCAATGATTTGACTTGCTCTGCATCAGCTACAACAGATGTCAATATCAAAGTTGAAGCATCGACGGACATTTATTTGGTACTAGACACATCCTGGTCCTACAACACAATCTACCCTTCCATAACATATTTAATAGACGCTCTGAACGTCAGCCCTATTGGATCCAATGTCACCCTGTTGTCTGGAAAAGAAGGAAAGATTATTGTCAACAGAACCAACTCTCCATCTACGTTCCAACAGTTATACAATGAATCAATTCACTTACAAGGTAAGTTTTATTTTCATAAAGATTTGTGTCTACTGTTTAGACCATAAGAATTTAGAATTAAGGCTAGAGTTATATTAAAATTTATGTAGATACTAATCAGATTAGTTGAACCTTTTGTTTTCGTCTCAAATGTATTTTTTTATAATTTATATAATTCTGTCATGCTATTTTGCATCTTTGAGGTTAATTTTCTCTACATGACGAGGATTTTATAATATTTTTATCATTGGGGGACTTTGTTTATATTATCATGATGATGATGATGAAATTATACTACCAAGAAAAAAACATTTTTTCTTGGTAGTATAAAAACAGTAAATTTGATTTTCTTTAAAAATTTTGTCTCACTTCTTTTTTATTTAACTTAATTTATTATTACAGCATGATTTCTAAGAAAATAACTGAAATATTTGTATTCCTAATATAATACTACGATAATAACCACAATTTGTTTCAGAAAATGCGAAAAATTATTCCATTAATACATGTTTAGTGACTAATATGGCTGAAAATTGTGTTTTAGTTCCAATGGGCTTGGATATTCCAAAGGGGCTCCTTGCAGTTAAGGAACTATTGAAAGAACAGATGAATAATGATTCTGTTACTACCAATGCTGGAGGACGTTCAACAACTATTCTCTTCGTGACAGGCCCATCAACAGTGAACGATGCTGACATTAATTATTCCATTGAGCAACTTAAATTCATGTACCAAGACTTACCAGGTAAAATAAAAAAAAATAGGTAGATTTATTTGGACTTTTCCAGGTTATTTGTCCTTAAAAATGAAGAATTTTGTAGCTGTTTTTAAAATACAACTTTGTATTAATCATTGTTATTTTCCAGATGTGAACTTATTCTTCCTTGTTTCTGGTACAAAGGATAGATTCAATCTATTAGTAAAGAATCCAACAAAAGATATATTCTCACTTCAAGTGTCTTCGACAGAGAGTACCGCTTCACAAATCAATGAAGTTGTTAAACGAATCAAAGATGGTAATAATGATATTTAAATTATTATTTGGTAATATATTAAACATTTTTGGTTCATTGTTAAAATGTTTCAAAAGATTTTAAATAATATGGAATATAACACACACAATATAATTATTTTTAAATTTATTACACTATTTGAAGAAAAGCAAACATATACTTTATTTGATATGGAGTTGAATATCATTACCGAAGATACAATAATGATATACATCAATTATGTTTGCTAATTGTGTTTATATGAATAATTTTAAATTAATAGTACTACAATGATTCATTCTTGATTTATATAATATAATATTTTACAAATGGCAATGTTCCTTCAAGTTCCCCGGCGACTGACAAATCACCGTTGTGGTGCAAATTGGAAGGCTACTTCAAGTGGAAGCAGTGTTTACTATGGATATGTAACTCCCGGCCTGATCAACTACTATCGTGTCTCTCCGAATTATTTCTTTAGGCTTGAGAACAACGCAGCTGTCAAAGTGCAAGGATCAGGTTTTGGATCACTTACTGTGTGTTACTCTAGATCTATAGAGCTTCCAAAGTAAGTACCCCATTTCAATAAAAAAAACTCCTTTATCTTATTTAATGTAGCAAGGAGTATTGTCTTCTCAATCTCTCTGACTATTATTATGAAATTTTATATTCTATAGAACATGGAGTGAGTAGGTTGGCATTGAGGAAAGACAGGGCCATATCATTTAATGAGCAATGTTAGCATCTTTGCCCGATGACAGCCCACCGTTACCACACTCCTTTGGTACATCAGAATGCTGGGACTCCAGCTCTATTATTCCTTGCACTACTCTAACTTCATACTCCAACTTCATTTCTTTGACCGACTTACCACAACCTAAATTATTACCATCTTCCTTATAAATAATGACCCTTTACCACCAATTTATCCACCATCATTCCGTCCTTACCCCTCCCGCAATCAATGCGGACAAACAAAAAATCCTCCCCGATAGCCCACTACGTACTCCGCCAAACAAAATGGTCGCACGCAGGACGCTATCTCCTACCCCAACTCCATCCAGGCACTGATACTTATCTTCCCCTTGGGAACAGACTTTTTTATAAATACAATCCCAACCCTAACTGGTCTTCCATTCCTTGACAATAATGTAAGACTTTATCATAAACCCTAAATCCCCCCTCACCCTCTTTCGGAGGGACACTCCAGGGCCATACATTTAGCCCCATCATAAAACAACTACCAAATCGCATTCCAACAATGTTTCCTACAGACGTAAGAGGAATAGCCATTAGAGCTGAACCTCTGTAAGCCAGAAGATCCAAGTCCAACTCCAAGATACATGTTCTTTTTGTCAGTGTTCAAGAGGTGATTGCTCTTAATTGTTGTGCATTTTTATACTAATTTTATAATATTTCTGTAAATATATATATTTTTGGTTATCTCAAGCAATTGTAAATAGATTCCACAATCTATAAGAGTTGTCAATGATTCATAATAACTTGTATAAAAAATAGGGTGCAAATATCTGAAATAGTCATTTACAAAAATTTTTTAGAAGTCATAAAATTTTTAAGTGACTGTTTTATTGTATTGGAAATAGATATTTTTTTATTGGTTTATCTATTTCCGTATCAGAAAGCATTACAGTTTCCTTCATATGTTTGAAGAGTTGTGAGATAAGAAAGATAATGTTTAATCCGCTCATATCATAGTTTACACATACAATTCCAATTACTTCCTAAGGCTGCATGAACACTCATTAGTTATATATTATGTGAGTCACGTGTTTTCATTTGGATATTTAACATTTATAGTTCAATTCCTTCTAAGCATTAAATGCTTTTGAAGGAACCGACTCAAAATATCTAAAAAAAAAACAGGAAAGTACAAAGAAAATAATAGCGACAATCACAAAACTGAGAAATATGTGCTATAAGGTTATGAATTGAATTAATACAAACTGAAATGTAGATTCAACTATAGATACTTCTAGATGTATTGCTAACTTTATAGAAACATTACTATGTTTGGTTATAAAATATTTATAATAACTTCTTACACACCTTCTATTTTAGGGCAAACTCGTCAACAGGAAATGAGGGAATTACATGTAACCCCTTGACAACAAACGCAGTGGAGATTTCTCTAAACGGTGCTTGTTCTGGTAATGACTTCATACACAAATGCGATCCTCTCTACATCTCTGTCGAAGCAACTGCCACTTCTGACACATCACAAAACACCAAATGCGTTGGTTCGTATAATAAAACCCTTTTTTATATAATTATTGTGTCAGATCAAAATGGACATTAATTAAATATTCCTAGTATCCATTTGAATTATTTCATGATTTAAAAAAATACATATTACGTGATTTTTCAGATCGAGATTGTCGTTATGCTGATTCCGTTAAGTTCACAGTGAACCTCCAAGAGCTGGGTTGCTTTAGTGGGGCAAGTCAAATGATCATCAACATGACTCTTTTACTTGGGTCACTTCTATTAATGATCAAATCAGTACTGTAAATAAAATAAAATAGATTAATTAAAAAATTATGTGTAATTAAGTTTTGTGTTCATTTGGTTACATTTTAAAACTTTTGTACAATATACTTATCATATAGTAAATATTTTATGGTAAGATTATAAATATTTAAGAAATTTCTATAACTAAAATTATATCTAAAGAGTATTAATTCAAAATAAAAGTAAACATTTTTTAGTTGGATTTGAAATGAAACAATACATTTTGTTTATACAATGCTTTAACAACATACTATATATGTACTAGTTGCTTTTTTATGTAAAAATAAAACGAAAAATACTTGTGGATATTTTTTATTTCTTTATCAACTCCCCAGTCATTCCATTAAGTTGTAAATGTATGTTAAAAAATATATTAATTAAATTAATATATTCCCGAGGTATCATTCCGTGTCATACAGGTTACATTATTAAATATTTTTTATTACCTGTAAGATGTTAAATATATTTATATAAATAATCATTCGATTAAAAATATGAAAATTCGAATTAATATTCGTTTATATTAAATGTTAGTGACATCTCTTGACAAATAAGTGACATAAAATAGTAGATTGTCTTTATACCGACAGCTTAAAAATGCTTTAATTTTGACAGGAATTAAAGGTTCAACAGTTTGACACTGACAGTTAAAAAGTGTAGACAAAAATGTCAGATGATTTGGATTCTTATGATCGCGGAGAAAGTGATGGTCAAAAGCCAGAAAAAATGTTTACATTAAAGAAATGGAACGCAGTTGCAATGTGGAGCTGGGACGTTGAATGCGATACCTGTGCCATTTGCAGAGTACAAGTCATGGGTATGTATTTTAAGGTTAAATACAAAAAAGTTTTTTCACTCGTATTTCTTCTTTGAAATATCAATAATCATATCTACCGGTAACAGCGATAATGATATTGTAGTTCGTAAACTTATTTATAGGTTAGTTTACCTTTCATCTGTGTTATTTTTATTATATCTGATAATATTATATTATTGAGCTGCCACACTTATTGTTAGTACCTACACAGAAGTATTGAGATGGATGAACAATATTCTGATATGTTTTAATTACCCTTAAAGTGGAAAAGTGAAGAGATTCGCCGTTAGACAGGGACCACTCTGGTAAATTTTTGAGTCTCTGCCGTTGGTCATTTAAGATATCCCTCTTTTAAATCATTAGATAACATTTCTCTATTCGGCATGTTCCATCATGTTTCTCTTCAAAGTCATTTGCTTCTCGAGTGTACATGCTAAAGGTTAACTAACTAACTAGCCATCACGTTGCCTCTCCAGAGGGGTAGACATAAAGAATGGACCGCCACATTGTTCTTTCCTGACACACTTCTCTCGAATAATCTAATACGATTAAATTAAATTGGCTTTTTACACTGGAATCCTGAAAAGTACCGTAGCAATCAACGTTTTAAGAGGATATCTTAGGACAACCTTCATGGCCGAGTGGTAAATGCTGCCACACCGAAGGTTCGATTCCAGGTGATGGCAGTGTGATTGTTACAGTATCTTTGGTCTGGTGTAGAATTCACGTGGCAATAAAATGGCGATAGATTAGCTACCTATTCATGTTCTTCTCCTTCTTTTTGTCCTGTCACACATTCGTGGTGCATAGGGCCTCAAGGAACCTTCTACACCCGACTCTATCGCATGCCTGATGCCTAACATCATCCCAAGTGAGGCCTGTTGCCTTAACCTCGTCCTGCAGGGCTCTTCTCCAGGTGGCTGTAGGTCTGCCTCGCTTCCTCTTTCCCCCCATAGGGGACCAGTCTAGTGCGCCCTGAGCGATGCAGGCTGGGTTCCGTCTCAGAGTGTGACCAATCCACTCCCATTTGCGTGTAGCGACTTGTTCTCTAATTGGCTTTTCGCCTATCATGGTCCAGAGAACGGCATTTGACACTGTTTGGGGCCAATAGATCTTGAATATTGAACTTTCCACATTTGTATACGGCAGGTTATTTGAACCCAATTACAATATACAATATAGCTATTGATTCTCATGGCATGTGATTGGTAGCTAATCTATCACCATTTTATTGTTGCATGAATTCTACATTTTTTTATACTTACGCTTCATCGTATAGTCTGTGTTGATGTTATGATGTTGGGGTAACAGGGTTTTTGACTTTCATAAATTTTCCTGTCTACCATAAAGTGCATATTTAATAACAATTATCATAATTGTATTATTTTTATACAATATCAAAAGAGCTTTGCTTTTATATTCATAGATGGCAATTATTGATTTGTTTTTAGAATAATATGAAGTCTTTATTCATATTAAATTGTTTATTTCCTTCTGGAGATAGCCTGTCTTATAGCTCTTCGAATCATGCGTTTTATCATACAAATGATTTAAAAAAAGGAATAATTTTTTTCAATAGTTATATTAAAAAAAATTACACACTATTTTCAAGTGTATAATTTTGATTTAAAATTCACCCAGTTTCTTGTTTTTTCTTTTATGATAATTTAAATTAAATTGATTATCCCATGAAATTTAAGTGAATATTTTTTATTGATATCGTGTAAAGTAATTTTGTTTTTGTTTGAAATTGAAAGTTTTTGGGGTACATTATATTAGATTTTATGTAAAAATAAAACAGTATGGTAATTTTTAACAATTTGCGTTTTATTAACTGTGAAATCACACGTCAACATTTTATTGCTCATTCATAATGTACGAATGCAATTATATAAATTAATAATATAAAAATATAATCTAATAAGTCTACTTAAAATATCAGTATTAAAATAAATTTTTGTCATGTACGTAAATCGTAAATCCTAGAATTTATAATTCATAACATTATCATTAAAATTTCTTTCTACTTAAATATACAACACTTAATGCTAATAGTATTGCGAGAACTTTCATTTGCGTTTTCGCCGTAATCTCACTATTCTACAACAATTTGAAATAAGCGTGAAATGGAATTATGTACATGAATTGTGAAATGCAGAGATTCTCTCCCGCGTCCCCCTCGACTGGCCGCTCCTCAGCACCCGATGGATAAACTCTTTACGCTTGTCATGCGCTCCGTTCGGTTCTTCTTCCCCGACAGCCTCATCTCAATCTCTTCGAGGGTCTTTCCTTTCGTCTCCGGTACCCACATGTACGTGAACACCATACCGAACACGCAGATGACGCCGAACATCCAGAAGGTGCCGTGGGTCCCGATGGCTCCGATGATATCGTTGAAGGTTTTAGTGACGATGAAAGTGCAGGACCAGTTGAAGGCCGTGGCTACAGAAGCAGCTGTTCCCCTGATCCTTCCTGGCAGGATCTCGCCCATCATGAGCCAGGGGATGGGTCCGAAACCGAGGGAGAACCCGATGACGTACACCACGAAGCTGGCAAGGGGGATCCAGCCATAATCGGACATGTCGTAGAAACTGCGCAGGTAGAAGAATGTACCGAGAGTCATGAGGGTAATGATCATAGCTACGCCAGAGATGTACAGCAAAATTTTCCTTCCCAGGCGCTCAATAAGTATCGTCGCAACAAAGGTTGATCCAAAGTTGACAATTCCAACGATAATCGTACTGAGGTTCTCGTCGATTGTGCTTCCAGCATCCTTGAAGATGGATACAGTATAAAAGATGACAGCGTTGATACCGCTCATTTGCTGGAAGAACATCAGGCCCAAGGAGATTAGAATGGCTCCCACGTATTCGCGTTTGAAAAGCTCTCGCGCCACGGAGCCAGTCGCGTTCCTTTCGGCGTCCCTGTGGGACTTCACAATCCCTTGGAGTTCTTCTTCCACATCGGCGTCCTTTCCTCTCAGCCAGCGCAGGGATTCGCGGGCGCGCTGTTCTTGATTGTTGGCCACCAGCCAGCGAGGCGTCTCGGGGATGAGGAGCATCAGTACCAAGAAGGGCACGGGGAGCGCGGCGCCTAGGTATGCCAGTTCCGACCAGTCTAGATATTTTCCGGCAACGAAGCACACCAGGATACCGATATTTCCGAATGCCGTGGGCAGCAATCCAAGTTGTCCGCGTACCTCCGCCTGCACGATCTCTCCCAGATACACGGGGTAAGACAGAGAGCCGATGCCGACACACAGACCTCCGATTATGCGACCCACGTACACGATGGAGACACTGGGAGCCGAAGCGATGATGAACCAAGATATTATGAACGGAATACTGCTCCCCAGAATAGTGTTTTTCCTTCCGAGTTTTTCTATCAGCGGTCCGCCTATCACACCACCCACGAGAGCTGCCAATGGCATCAAACCTCCCACCCATGAGCCCTGTGGACAAAGAAAAACCAAACATTAATAAACTCAAGAATTAATTGTATCTCAATAGAGACAAAGATGCAAATTGGAAACAGAATATGGTTGATCAAGGTGTTTACAGGACTTATGACCTGTCTGTCATTGGTTGGGTTAAGCGCACGCTTTATGTAATACAACATTCCCCATTCCACCTTCCTTCTTATGATCACCATGTCTGACAAACTTTTTGGAAGTTGTATATATGTTAAACTCTAAGACTACTCTTTACGTGGAAGTTTATTCAATCTACATACTAACGCCATCTATGAAGATTTGTGTTTATTAAGCAATAATAAACTAGTTTTGAATTATGTGATAAATCACAAACATCGCTACTGCGTAGATAGAAAGATAAACATATTGTCGTGTACTCTGTGTGAAGATATTTTATAAAGAGCGGGGTTGAGAGGGCAAATATTTGAAGGGACAGACCAACAGCCGGCTAATCTCGGTGAATACACTGTTTGCAAACGCTAGATTTTAATTGGTCGCATTCTCACGAGTACACAAGCAAGCGGAATATTTTTTATTGATTTAAGGTTACCTATATTTACGTTTCAAACATTAGTAATTATTATACATTTTTATTTACACTACACATTACACACTATGAGACGGAACCCAGCCTGCATCGCTCAGGGTGCACTAGACTGGTCCCCTATGGGGGGAAAGAGAAAGCGAGGCAGACCTAGAGCCACCTGGAGAAGAACCCTGCAGGACGAGGTTAAAGCGGCAGGCCTCACTTGGGATGATGTTAGGCATCAGGCATGCGATAGAGTCGGGTGGAGAAGGTTTCTTGAGGCCCTATGCACCACGGAGGTGTGACAGGACAAAAATAAGAGAAGAAGATACATTTTTATTTATCACATATGCATGTGTGAGAGATATACTCGCATCTGTTACGGATCCAAATTTAACCGTGTTACAATTGTTCATTTTTTTATAATTAAAAATGCATTAAATATTATTTAAAGACGACAATCGATTGGTATGTTATCCGAACCCAGTTTTGGTATTACAAGAGGTGTTCCTAATCAGTGCAATTAGCGTGTATATTTGGAGTACGTAATTACTTTTGAAAGTTTTGTCATTACTATAATATCACGCGGATGTCATCATCTATTCGAGCTGGTCGGTTCCTAAACGAAAAGGTAGCTTCAAACACCTCGTTTGAAATTGTAAAATATCACCACGTATCAACATTAAACTAAAAGTCTGAATTCTGAAAGGGTCTTTTCCAAAAATAATCCTCGTACCCGGGAATTACGTGGTTAGTAATAACTTTTTATATTTTATTTCCCAAATGAATTCTATTATAGTATTCATTAACCAGGTTTAGTCATCGATAATGACTACGTAAATGACAAACGCATGCCAGGCTCGGGTATACACCATTAACCAACAATTAGATAAATCCCGTGAAACATTATCACTGAACTAAAAATATGCTCTTTGCAAAGCAGTGTTAATTATAACGGGAACTCATTATTAAAACATTTCGTCAAACCTCCAGTATTTTATTTTAATTTCTTATCTAAATAATATAGAAATATAATATTTTTTGAATAATTAATAAAAGGTACTTTCAATTATATACAAAAAATCATATTTTGTTTCATTCATTGTAACTAACTAACTGACCATTACGCCGTCTCTCCGAAGTGGTAGGCTGAAATAATGGACTGCCACACTTTTCTTTCCTGACACATTTCTCTCGCTTCCTCAAAATTCGTACATCGTGTCATGCACGCGCGTCGATTTCTCTGACTCCTCACATGGCCGACATTCAATATTTGATTTATTTGATCGTGCCACGTTTTCCTCGGTCTTCCTCTATTTCTGGTTCCATTTACATCGTTAACATATAATTTTTTTACCATTATTTTTTTTTCATTCATTCTTTCCATATGTCCAAACCATCTTAATGATCCTTTCATTATTTTGTTCATAACATCATCATTCGCACCGCATTCACTTCTTATTTTTTCAATGTAAATAATGATATTTTTTTGTTGTTTTTGAATATTTTGTATTTTTTTTTTGTTTTCAATACAAGATGTATTATAATTGAATGATTTGAATTTTTATCAACTGTGTTAGCCGACTAATGAAAATTAATGTATTTAAAAAAATTTGCTTCAGAATTCGGTCAAACAAGTAGAATTCACGTATTTTAATACCAATTTTTTTCATTACTTTCAATGGGTAACTTTAATTATTTTTAACAATCAAGCAAGAAATTGTATATTTTTTTTACTTACTTCTGATGGTGATACAGTAATGGTGCTATTCTCATGGGTCATGGTGACCAGGGCAGGGGAGGTGTAGGCCGTGCTATAACCAACGACCAAAGAACCCAACGATACTGCTATGGAGGCCAACAGCTGTAAAAAATCATAATAACATTCGTTAGTCTTTCTGCACTAATGTCAATTAATCGATATATGTATTAGGGATTAATTGTATCTCAATAGAGACGAAGATGTAAATTGTTTTGGAAACAGAATATGGTGGTCGAGGCGTTTACAGGACTTATGACCTGTCATTGGTTGGGTTAAGCGATCGCTTTATGTAATACAACATTCCCCATTCCGCCCTTCTTACGACCACCACGTCTTGCAATTATTTTTGAAAGATTTATATATGCTACTATGTTGAGAAACATTTCACATATTTTAGTTCAATCTACACTAGCGCCATCTATTAAGATTATATGTACTAGAGTAGATTGAACTAAAATATGTAAAATGTTCCTCAACATAGCATATTGTATATATCGCACCGTGAGTGTAAAACCGAAACAAGTGCAAATATACAGTTTGGAGATATGGGAGTTTAAAGACTTCATATTGCTTGGAAAAACTATTTTTTTTAATAAACCAATGATTTTCAGTTTAAAGTAATATACCTATAAACCGAAAATCATTGGTTTATTTAAAAAAAAAAACAGTTTTTCCAAGCAATATGAAGTCTTTAAACTCTCATATCTCCAAATTGTATATTTGCACTTGTTTCGGTTTTAAACTCACGGTGCGATATACATCTTTCAAAAATAATTGTCAGACGTGGTGGTCGTAAGAAGGGCGGAATGGGGAATGTTGTATTACATAAAGCGATCGCTTAACCCAACCAATGACAGGTCATAAGTCTTGTAAACGCCTCGACCACCATATTCTGTTTCCAAAACAATTTACTCTATTGAGATACAATTAATCCTTAAATGATTAACCCGCAATGGGTAAATCCAGTATTTGTCTACAAGTATTTGTATACATTCAAAAAACAAAATGATATATTCATTTATTATATTTTATGAAGTGCGTCTTTGTTGATAATTATAAATGAAATCGTCACAAATTTTAGTAAAATTCTGGAGCAATGCAAAATGACTTTATCTCGTGTCAATAGCTTCTGTATAATAAACCATATTAATTATTATTTATACACAAAATAATACGGAAACATCCATTTTATTAGTTTGAATTGCACAAAGTACATATTGTATGCAAGTTTGACATCTGTATCAATGATTTTTAACACTAGAAAAGATTCATTGAATTATAACGAATCAATTTTTGATAAAAATAAGACGTTAACACTGAAATTCCATAATGATGATTTTTTAGCAATTAAATCACTGTTTTATTTTTTTCACTTTTTAATTTATTTTTCTCGTCTTTCCGTTCTCTATAAACTAACCAAAAATATTTTAAACAGAATACAAGAAGCAAAGGAAGTAACATGTACAAATTAAAATTAGACAATGCACCAGGGCAAGAACAATAACAATAGCTTAATAGGTTTATTCTTAAGCTATTGATACTAACTAACTAAACATCACGCTATTTGAGAGCGGATGGATCGCCACAATGCTCTGTCCTGGCATACCTCACGGAATTCCTCTACATTCATACATCGTACCATGCACGCACGTCGATTATTCCGACTTCGAATGTGACCGCCTTTTAGTAATTGATGAATTTGGTCATGGCATGTTTTCCTCGGTCGTTCTCGGCTTCTTTTTCCACTCACGCTGCTTGTGTACAACTTTTTAACCATTCTACTCTCATCCATTCGTTCCATATTTCCAAACCATCTCAGGGATCCTTTTTTAATTTTATCCGTGATGCAGTCATCTGCCTTACATTTCTTTCTTATTTCATCGTTCGGTATTCTATCATACAACGTTTTCCCGCACATTATTCTTAGTGATCTCATTTCTACGGCGTTTATCCTGCTTTCATCTTTCTTTTGCAAGCTCCAAGCTTCACTTCCATACATGAGGGTTGGCACTATAGCACAAGCTATTGATTTAACAAAGAAATTTGTTATGTTTGACTACACGTGGCAAATGGTTATTTAAATAAACATTGAATTATAAAAATCGGATTGAATTTTTGAAAACTTTATTACAGAGAGATAGACATACCTGGGTCATGATGTAGATCTTGCGGGTGGTAGGCATGTATGGCGAGGAGTCCACCTTCACGGAAAAATCCTTAATCTTTCCGCTTTCGTTCAGTGCCTCCACGTAAGGCACCGTGCTCCTCAAGTTCTCGTCCTTAACTCCTTTGATTTCCATCTCCATCTTGTATTTGCTGGCCTGTCCTAGACTGATCTGCCTTTTCTGCTGAAAGTGCTGTCGGATCTGCTCGAAGTCCTCCTGCTCCTCGTCCGTGAGGGATCGCTCTTCCTCGTCACGGAGGGCTTGCTCCTCTTCCTCTAGGTACTCCTCCTCTTCGTAATGCTCGTGGGAGAAATCATGGGGGAATAGTGCTCTGGGCAGGTGAAGGTGGGAGCCCGCGTAGTCTGTGACGAGACTGGTGCTGGTGGTGCTAGCCGAGATCGTTCCCTTAGAAGGGACGCGGGCGTACCCTTTGCCAGGGCCGGTGGACAGACCACGCAGGCGGCTTTCGGGGCCGCGCTTCGAGTCTCCGATCTGGAAACAAACAAAAAATCAATCATCTTTTATATTAAGTTTCAATCCTAAGGATTGGATTGCAGCAAGTCTAAACAGCTTGCTGATTCTTGCGATGCCTTTTGAGCTTTTTTTGGTGTGGTAGTTTCCCGTTGCTTTCCACACTTTTTGTATTTTTTCTCAATCATCTATTTAAACCAAATATAACAATCACTGGTGATAGTTCACAATGGATCATTCATGTTTTTTGCATTCTTGGGTGTATCCATTTAACTTGTCTTCCTCGACATACGTTTTGAAGTTCGATGCAGTTTCCATCTTAGTAATTATGTCATAACTACCCTGAAGATGGAGTCTGCAACGATCTAAGAAACATCGGCCGAAGAGGGCAAGTTACATGGATACATGTAAGATCCAAAAAAGCATAATGCTATCAACAGTGAAAATGAAAATTTGTATTTTAATTTTCGTATATCTATACGAAAATCTAGCTTGATGATAACAGGTGTACCACGGTTCTTGCAAAAAAAAAAACAAAATAACTCTACCTGTTTCACTTGCGAGATGAATAAACCAAAGACGAAGAGCGGTTATGAATACTAATTAAAAATCACAGCACAGTTTTGACACACCAGTAATGAAAATTGAAAAACCCACCCCTAAATATTTGTAACGTTGTAGACGCCAAACACTAGAATACTATTTGACAGGTGTCAAATGTTCACAGCGGTCCTTATCAATCAGAATGCCACGCACCGAGCTGCTTGATCTGAGCCCATCAAGAACAAGACAGTTTGATAAATGTATCATTATTCTGTATTTGCCCGTATTTATAATGTTATCGGCCGTCCAGGCAAGGTCATTTACTTAATGATCTCTCTTGACCGGCGGCGATTCTTGAAAACTGACGGATTGCAACCGGGACTTTTCTACTGCCAACCGATTGATAACCCCTGGCCGTGATCACTAGAAAATCTACGCGATATTTGCAAAATATCACTATTAGTCCGCATGAGATGTACTGCCAGTTGTGTGGACTTTGTCTTCCCTTACTGCCCTCTACTAGTCTGAATATAAATTCTAAAAAAAATGAAAAAAGGTAGCATCATTCATCCCCAACATTGCTCGCTTTCAGAAACTTTCATCTTCTTCTTCTTCCTTGTTTTAGACTTATGTGGTCTGTTTTCTAGAGTGTTGCTCCTCTTGTGAGGTAGACTCCCAGTTGTCCTTACATCTTTTAGGAGGTCTTCCACGAGGACGAGTCCTATGAGGCTGATTATGCAATGCAATATGACCGTACCAGTCCCCTTTTCGCTGTCTGCTCCATCTTATTATATCCTCAACCTCACATATCTCTCTTATTCTGGTGTTCCTGACGCGATCTCTCAGTGTCTTGCCTGCTATCATCCTTAGTGTCTTTGCTATCGTCCTCAGTGTCTTTGATATCGTCCTCAGTGTCTTTGCTATCATCCTCAGTGTCTTTTCTTGTCTCAGAAGCTTTCTTGTTATAGAATATTTTGTAAATAAAAATGAAAGCTTTTGACTAAAACTGTATTTAAGTATTATTTTTTTTTTGCAAGTATTTTATTGCACTGTTAAAAATAAGTATTTATCATATTAAATCATTCTCAAACCTATTGCCTACCGGTTTCGATACTGTCGTATCTTTTTAATAATATCCCTGGTTTATGTGACAGGGTGGGTTCTTACGTGTTATCACGCGAATAAAAAAAGTTTTGTATGTTATTTTTTTTTACTTAGCTTTTTTTGCGATATATGTAGACATTAATTATTTTAATTTTACAATTATTCGGGTCAAATGCGACTTTTGTCTGTATCAATATTTGAATTATAACAATAAAATTTCATATCAATTTGTCTCAAATTTACCTGATTCATTATTGACATTTATTTTCTTGTAAACATATGTAATATATTGACAAAAATGATATTGTTTCAATCAAATCATGAATCATTACAAATTCTTCAATGAAATCACGCAAACTTTTCAGAAGAACAAAACGTTGAATTTACAAAATTATTGTGAAGACCGTACCTACAGGTAAAGACGCTTTTGAATACCTGCACCTTGATAAGGCGAGATGAAATAAGCCTAATATATTTAAGAGGAATGTATGGGACTACGGACCGAGAAGGCGAAAAAAGGTGTTACAATTCTGAGCCACATCAATGACTTCAGTGTCTTAGTAGTCCATTTGATTAAAGTTGGTAGGATGGATCGTATCCAGAGTATGTGTGATCAAGAACCAACAAATTTTGATGTCAGCGAATCTATTATCCGGGTAGTGATCTAGGAGACATAACGCTTGGCTCCTGATCCAAGGGATATGGGTTCAAGCCTGGACTTTACCGATTATTTTATTTACTTCTTCATAACAATGTCCTATTTATGCTCATATTGGAGATTGTATCTTCTTCTTCTTTCGGTGCCGTGTCAGTTCTCCCCAACCTTGGCGATCACTACAGCAAAGGCATATCTACCCTGCGCCACTTGGAACAGGTTCTGTCCACTATTTGATGTTCTGCAGCCAGGACAGCTGCCTTCTACCAACTCCCCGACGTCCCTCCACTTTACCCATTAATATCAATCGAAGGAGGCGGTATTTTTCTCCCCTTAGCACATGACCCAAATATGAGACCTTTCTAATTTTCACACTTGACAATAGCTCTCTATTGGCTCTCTGCAGTATGTCTGCATTACTGACCCTATCAGTCCAAGGTATACGGAGCATTATGCGGTAGGTATATCCACATCTCGAACGCTTCCAACCGGTTCATTACATTTACTATCAGAGTCCAGGTTTCGCAGCTATATAGAACAGTCCATACATAACATTTAATCATTCTTTGTCGAAGTTTCAAGTTAAGATTATCGTTGCAAAAGGATGTTCTCATTTTATTAAATGCAGCTCGTGTTACTTCAATTCTGCATTTTATTTCAATGTCGCTTTAGTGATAATGCTGCCAAGGTATTTAAATTGGAGATTGTATATAAGAGTTTAAGACTAAAATTTGGTGGAAGCCACTGCAAAGCAGTTGCTATTGATACAGGACGATGGTGTTGTTGGGGGAGAAGACACATCACAGATTAAAACGTTGTTAATTAAATCATGTAAATGTTTTATTTCAACCGGATCGATAGATTGCTACACATTGTTTTCTTTTTAAAATTCTTAATTACCTACGTAATTAACGTTAAAACTATTAATTAGCATTATTTTAACTAAATTATTGCTCCCGTACTGTATAGATAAACCTTGTTTATTCGTTCGGATAAACATTTGATTTACTTGTTATTGTAAAATTTGAAAGATAAGCACTGTCGTCATTCGCTCATCAAACATCCCATGGAGTTTTCTCCGGAGTGGTCCGGAAATTTGTTATTCATTAGGAATAAACAGTCTAAAGTTCGTATCGGTTTCTTAATGACGATTTTCAATATCACATCCAATAGCTGTAAAGATAGTAATGCAATGAAACTATGGATTATCCAAGGGACAGACAAAGACAGGATAGACAAAGTCATGGTTGGTCATGTTAGAAGTCGTAAGAATCAACGTGCGTGTATGACTCGCTGTATGAACGTGGAGGCATCTATAGAGGTGTGCCAGGATAGATTAGTGTGGCGGTCAATTCTCTCTGCCTACCCCTACGGGGAAACGGCGTGATGGTTTGTTGTTGTTGTTAGACAATGCATTAGACTGCCAGGCTTGCATTTTCTAACAAACATTTGAATAACTTTTGAAAAACGTTGTATTTTCACATTTTTTGGTCATATTTCACAAACATGTTTCGGACCGTTGACGTCCTTCCTCAGTTCTCATTCAATACATATTTGTGAAAAGTAATATTTTTTTGTGAAAAACATTTTTTGTTTAAGTTATTCAAATGTGAATCCGCAATGCAAAGTGAAAACGAATATTGAAGAGGTAAATCTCTTGCATTCTATACAATTATACAAAATTTCATGTACGCAAATTGATTTTTCATGTCTTTTTTTTGTTTTCCTTTAATAATATTTCATTTTTCATACAAATAAACGACGAACTTTTAAAAATAAGATTAAACTCAAAATAAACATTTTTTAAATTAACCTTTTGACTACTTTTAAAAATGTATTGACATATATTAGAAAACTTTTCCATTGATGTGTTTTGACTACTGGAATCTACTTTTATTATTCTGATTCAATATTGTTTATGATATTATAATTATTGTTTAGAATTATCGAAGTGAAAAATATTTACTTAAGTATTATTTATGGAAAGCGTTGACTAATGATTTAAATTTGTTTAATACGCTAGACATATCAATTGATTAATTGAATTTTTTTCTGGACTTTAAGCACACACTTTAGCATATTTCTTGTGAAATGTGGTCCTGTTTAATCGCGTTCTCTTAGAGCGAAGCAGATTCCATCTTCATAGTTTTGCAACGATCTCCGAAATATCGGTATAAGATGATATCACGAGACACGGAAATACTCAAGATCTCATTCAATATTCAAGAACCATAATAATCGACGTGATAAATCAAGTATAAATCGATATTATAAAACTTCCCTATTGTGTAAAACAGCACCAACAAAAATATATAACAAACTAACCATATTTTTTCTCTGGATTGATGGACGAAGAAGATAGACAATCTTATATCCATTAATACTTCTCCAATATCGTCCAAATTCATATTGCGTGACATTCCCCACCGTTCATTTTTATTATTGTTATTATTATTATTATTATTTTGTTAAATCGCTCTTTACATCATGACAGCATGAGCCAAATCGATGTAAAGGATATTATAGCTATCATAGTGATTCTCGTGACATGTGATAGGTAGCTAATCTATCGCCACTTTATTGTCACGTGAATTCTACACCAGACCAAAGACAGTGTGACAATCACACTGCCCTCGCCGGGAATCGAACCCGGAACCTCCGGGGTGGCAGTCAATGCACTTACCACTCGGCCACGAAGGTCGTCAATTGGCAATATAAAATTTGTCTTTATACATGTATTATTATTTTAGTACTACTCAAAGAAATTGTGTTTCACTCTTGAACGTTCTTTTTCAGGGCAAATTAATATTTTTATTATTTTTTATGTAAAATTAATGCTTGTTACAAAAAATAAATATTTAATTTAATACATAGTTAACTACAATATATTAACGTCTTCTTCGTGGTACGGACCCTATTTAATAAGAAGTTTGGTCTTGTTTAACCATTTAATTGTCCGCAAATCGTATTTTGTATGTACATGCTTATTTTGATATTGACTAATATTTAAAAGTAATTCGCAGAAAAATACAATAGTATTCTTGAAAGGAATAATGTGGTATACGTAATTTTTATACATTTGTAACGAATTAAATACGATCCAAACTCGTGTTTACATTGGGTCCAATTTATTTGTAACGAGTCTCACTCGCCGTTGCAGTTAAGGGGTTAATCAATTGTAGTATTTTTTCGTAAATACTCTAGGTTATCGGCCAGTTCACTAAACTTGAACTGTAAATAATTGGCTATCCTTGATTATTTTATCTCAAAATCCTGAGATTTAATTTCCTTTACGGGTTTGTGGTGTTCATTGACAAATTTATTTAACCCATATAATTATGTTACCAATCAAAATAAAAAGTAGATTTTCTTAGAAATTATATGTTTTATTATGTGTGATATTTCGCCTTACATAGGTATTATCACGTGTCATAATTTTTATATATGTGGAAAAATTATTTTCTTCTTATATTTGTTTCCTTTGTTATTTTTTACGTGAATATGGGACCCTTTAGAATCTTTTAAATCACGTATATGTTTCTAATGAATATTTTTGTATTGTTCCTTGGGTCGTTTATATTCCAATAATAATTAGAAAACAAAATCTATGCGTTCATTGCAACTTCAATGTAGCAAGGGTGTGTAATTTTATGTTTTAAATTGTCGCACGGAAGCGCTATAAAACTTTATATATATATTTTAAGGCTATTCGTCTTCTCAGGCGGTATTGAAAGGTAATTTCAGTGGTCTAATAAATCAAAATATATTTCTACATTTATTCATATTTTTAATAAACTTTTTTTTAAATACATGTTGATTTCGCTTCTTCTATAATGATATCAAGAATAATTTAACTATTTATATATTATATAATATTTTTTTAAACTTTGTACGTATTCGTTTTAATTTTAACTCATTATTTTATATCTCATAGAAAACAAATTTTTAATTTATTTACATTTACATTTTAAAACCAATTTTCACAAAGAACATATTAAATTAAACATATTTATTTTATTCTTCTTTTATTTCCGACCGGTTTCATCGGTCCGCTCTCATCGTCTGGTGGCAAAACGCAGACTTTGGCAGCGAGCTGTCGAAACTTTCGAAACGGGTCGAAATTAGAAGAAGAATTAATTTTTTTATGTAAATAAAAACATTAGTTCCGGCCCCCCTGGAAATGAAACGAAAAGTCAGCTTTTCAAACTTTCCATCACAATGTCCTGAGAAAGGAGAGAAACAGGCCCCTTTAGCGAGACTTTTGTGATACATAAATCTTTCTTGCGATTGATACGAAGAAGAAGAAGAAGAAGTCTAGTTTTATAATTATTATTATATTAATAATGAACTTTTACACGAAATTTCAGTAAACAAAATTAACATCTGTAGAATTAGTTTACATATATCACAGAATATTATATGTAAAGCGTCATCTGTGTTTTCCGAGCTGAAATATATTAAGCCTCAATTAATTTGAATTTATTATTGACATCTGAACAGTGAATTGTATCGATTTTCGACAAATGTGTTTTGACGGAGCGTGTTAAAATGGGTATATAATTTTAAAATTGGTTTGAATCTTAGATATTTTTATGATATTTTTATTTATTTTTTAAATATATAAATTAAAATATTTTAATGAAATACGTAATATAAAAATGGCTCATCTATAAAACACAGTTATTTAAAAAAAAAAATAAATCACTTCAAGGACACTGACATATTTTACTCAAGTCTGATTTGAAATGTTTTAAATTTAAATGACCATTTTTCTGCATTTAAATTAAACTGAAATACTTGATTTAAAAATGTTTTAAATAATTACTCAATATTCATTTTTGCCTACACTGATTGGACCGCCATTGCAAGTTAATGAACGCCTGACTCCAATGTTTTTATATACGCCGGTGTTAAGTGTTTTGCATAAACTAGGCGCCACATGCAAGATTACTACTGTCCGTGGAAACATTCACTTACAACGCATACCGCCGATACGACAGCATACGACTTGCACAAAACTGGCTAGTCACACATTGAAAACGCGAATAATTAACGCAGCTCTGAAAAATCTCGATGAATTAGGTCTAGGTTCACTGTGTCGCTGTGGCGAATCGCTATTTTAAAAGTTATTTACATATTTCAATGCCGTACGTTCATATCAGTTCATATTCTAGAGCTTTCTACTGCTGGTATGGAATTAAAATATTTTTTTTAACCTCCAAATATATTTCTTACCTTCTCTGTGGAGATCTGCCGAAGCATTCCCATAAATTTGGCCATTGTGGACGTGTTGCTCTTGTTGAAACTCATCTTGAATGTTTATCTTCACTCGTAAAGTTAATATAAAACTATCTTAGTTATTGCCTTCACAACTGGCGATAGCAACGATAAGTTTGTATTTCACACACTGTTACGGCACATGAAAACTGTAGTAATTGTAAAGATGTCTTTTTCGTATTTTATATTTTTCGCACCGCACTCCGAAAATTGTAAAAGCCAGGTTAATCGGCTTCTAACTGGTGCAAAAAAACATTTAGACTGTCTTAAAAATACTGCAATATTTGCATCACAATTTGCTTGAACTATTTTACCGCCGAATTATTTGATTCGGGTTTAAATTTTCGTTAGCGTTCTAGATCCTTCCGCATTTGAATCTGAATTTAGCGCCGCTGGCAAAGAGGTGAACTGCTAGGCGGTTGAGTTCCGTATTCAGTCCCATAGATGTCTGTCCTGTCTTTTATATACTCCAGCGCCTGCGCCCCCCCTCCCCTTACCGGCCCGCCCCACGCCGATCGACATGAAAATGTTTCGCGCACACATATATCGAACGCCGATAAGCGACTGTGTGTATTGTACTTTGAATTTTATTTTACTTTTTATTTCCGTTGACTAAAATGAATCCGGAAAACTCGATTTTCCGATACGGCTAGAGTCCAACGTTTTTGCCACTTGTTTAAGATGATAAATCTCTTTGAATCATACTGAAACAATGTAACAGGTTCGACGTTTGTATTTTAATCATATTCGCACATTTCAAATCGATATAACTATTTATAAATAGTTTTTATTACTTGATTATAATAATTATCTTATGTATTACTCGTAAATTGACTTATCAATAGTGATTTTTTATTTATTTCACACTAACGAATGTTTTAACCTCAAATATAAAAAAAGGTTCGTTAAAATGTGTATATTCAGTTGTTTCACCTTTATTTCGTTATAGTTATTTTATTTACAATAAATTCATAGCGTTTTTTTAAAAATAGTCGATCGATTAGAAACGATCCGAAAAAATTTACACGAATTATGTGATACGCGGAAAATCGAGTACGGCAGAGAAAAACATGTCAGAATCGAATTAAATGTAATGATATATTCAACTTTTTGAATGATTGTGATGTACGTATACGACTGCAGTACAAACGTTAATAATCTTGAAAATTATTTACGGATAAAATAGGTGGCTGTCCATCCTCTCTGACTATATATCCAATACTTTTTTATTTAGTACAGTTTATGCAATTTTTTTATGATGATTTTATTTTTATATTGCATGTATTAAATCTAGATATATTTTTTTCAAATGATTTCTGAAATATGTATTGCGAAGATAATATAATATATTTTAAATTGTTCATTAAAAAATAAACACATCATTTTAACCTCTTCCGTAATAAAAGATTATACAAAAATATTCAAATAAAAATGCAATTAAAACAACTGAAAAGCTATACTTAAATTAAATACGTATACAGAAACACACTTTTTATTTATTTTTTTTATCATTTGCTGTATTTTAAAAACGTTATAAATTTCTTTATTCCTCTCGTGTCAACTATTGATTTCTATACTAATATTAAATTTATAATAAAATAAAAAGTGATGGCATTTAATATATAAAATTTCACAGTACAATATTTCTATATTTCGAAAGTATACTAAAATATTTATTAATTTTTATCTTAGTTAATGAAGTTTTTTGCTTAAGTATTGAAGTACTTTCCAAATAAAAAAGGTAAAAGAAGTATAGAATTTTTTTATGATATATATATTTAGTTTTATTTCACCTATTCTTCTAGTTCCGACCGAATTTGAACGCTCGCTGCTAGTTTTTAGAATAGTGAAGCTTTAAAACATGCTTCTGCCACCAGAAGATGGCAGTATGCTACCAAAACCGACCGAAACTAGAGTATAGTGAAATAATAAGCTAAATTGCCAGTTCACAATAATTGTGTTCTTGTTGATGCATGAAATGAATCTGGCAAAAGAATAATGAAAGTAGAATAAATGCAGTAGAAATAAGATCTCTTAGATAAATGTGTAATAAATCGGTATACGAGTATGATAGAGTGTCAAATGTAAATATAATAAGTGAATGCAGTGCGAATGAAAGTGTTATGAATAAAATAATGAAAGGGTCATCAAGATGGTTTCTACATATTGAAAGAATAAATTAAAATAATGATATAGAAATTATATGTTAACGATGTAAACAGAACAAGAAATAGAAGAATATCCAAGGAAAACGTGACTCGATCATATCAATCGAATATTTTTAATCAAATAAATTAATATTAAATGTCGGTTGAAGAAATCGACGTGCGTGCATGATACGATGTATGAACGTTGAGAGAACGAGCAAAGTATGTCAGGAAAAAACAGTGTGGCGGAAAATTCACTCTGTCACCCCTACGGGGAGACGGCATTGAATAGTTACTTAGTTTTAAAATGTTATTTTTATTATTATTTTTTTAAATTTTAGATAAACTTAAGGCGTTAACACTGGAATTCCATAATGACAAATTTTTATGAATTAAAACACTGTTTTTTCCACTTTTTAGTTTATTTTTCTCGACATGTTTCGAAGGCTTACACCTTCATCATCGGGAGAAGCCTTCGAAACATGTCGAGAAAAATAAACTCAAAAGTGGAAAAATAGTGTTTTAATTCATAAAAATTCGTAATTATTTTTTGTGTTTTTAGTGAAGGTATGTCGCTACCTTGAATACATGTCAGGATATTAAATTTTGATTCATAAAAGCAAATCGAAAACATATTTTTGGGTAATTCAAGAGGTACAAAATGTAACTAACATTGCATCAGAAATTTTTATCATATCTCGAGTTCAATCTATTGTACTTTGACAGATTTTTATCTTTTAGCATGAACGGAGGAAGTCGCTAATTCCATGTCTAGTAAATGTTTAATTACACAGATAATCTATTGACACACCCGCCAGTGTTCATGATACCTGGTAACATTTTCGCGAATCACTTGAACAATCAAAGATCAAAGTGTCCCCCGTATTGTTTTTGTGTACTGCTCGTATCTGCGACGTCATGTAGATTATGCTGGGCTCTGGAGGTGTGTCGGGTGATGCAAGGCGTATCATGACGTTTCACTGTGAACTTTGTACGTTATAAATCACACTCGTTAATATTCATAAACCTTGTTTTTCTCTCATTGTGAAATAAATTAAAAAATATCATTGAATATTGACACATTTAAACAAACAAACCATCACGCCGTTTCCCGCAGGGGTAGGCAGAGAGAATGGACCGCCACACTACTCTATCCTGGCAAACCTCTCTAGCTTCCTCCACATTCATACAACGAGTCATACACGCACGTCGATTCCTCCGACTTCTAACATGAATCTTTAAAATTTGATTAATTTGGTCATGCCATGTTTTCCATGATCTGCCTCGACTCCGTACTCCATTTACATCATTAACGTATACTTTCTGAACCATTATTTCTCCATCCATGCGTTCCATATGTCTGAACCATCGCAGCGATCCTTTCATAATTTTGTTCATAATACCTTCTTCCGCTCTACATTCCTTTCTTATATCAGCATTTGAGATTCTGTCGTATATCGTTCTACCACACATACGTCTTAGGGACCTCATCACTACCGCATTTATTCTGCTTTCATCCTTCTTCTGCCAGTTCCATGCTTCACTTCCATACATTAGGGATGGGACCAGAACTCCATTGTGAACGGCCGTTTTCGCTCTCATTGATAAATTCTTGTTACCCTGCCCTGTCAGGTCCCCCCGACGTTGGCGATCACTCTGGTAAACTCTTCCCTATCCTGCGCTGTCCGGAATACATATTGGTGGTTGGGGTATTAGTTTTGTAAAACTTCATTATTAATATAAAGTAGCAGTTTGAGAATGCCCTCGCAAGGCGATTGTCACAATTTATATAAATTAAATCCAAGTAAAAGCACTAAACAATCGTGTTTACTATTATTAATTAATTATTACAGTTAGAAAATGTTATAAATAATCAATTACATTTAATTTATTGTTTCTTAAACAATAGTTATTATTATTATTATTATTAGATAATCTTAAGGCTTTTTTTCTTCTATATTCGCCTTCACTTTGTGTTGTGGATTCATATTTGAATAAATATAGTTACACCTTGTATTACAACACTTTTTATTTTTACTGAACTCAGACATGTTTCAGTTACAAGTAACCTTTATCAATACAATTGTATTGATAAAAGGTTACCTGTAACCGAAACATGTCTGAGTTCAGTAAAAAAAAAAGTGTTGTAATACAAAGTGTAACTATATTTATTCAAATTTAAGGCGTTAACACTGTGGAATTTCATAATGACGATATTTTTATGAATTAAAACACTGTTTTTTCCACTTCTGAGTTTATTTTTCTGAACATGTTTCGAAGGCTTACACCTTCATCGTCGGGAGAACGATATAAACTGAAACAGTATAACTCTTTGCTCAATATCGTGAGGTGGTAGGATGGGGATAGAACGATTGGCTTATGATCAAGGGGACTTTGGATCGAGCCTGGACACGACCAGATTCCTTCTTCATAATAATGAGCTATTTTCTGCTCACATTGAAGATTGTAAAATAAATTCTAATATCATTGATTTAAATCTTTGGTGCTAGTCTTTTTAAAAAAAAAAAATACATTTAATAAAAAAATCAAAGTACACGATGATTATTAGAAAAAAAAAATCCATGTTAGTCGTTTGTTGAGTGATTCGTTGATGCAGGTAATTTTCGGCAATATACGTAGATAATACAGATGTGACGTTTTGTATGAGTAAGTACAGCATACGCAAAAGATAAAATATAAGTACAGAGATGCAATAAAAATATTAGTCTACGAGTATAAGAGTATGTACATAGAACAGCCCCGTTTATCAGCACGTACTCAAGTGTAATATTACAAGAGCAATTTCATTTTTATCGAAATGCTGTAAGCGTTTAGTTTATTGTACGAGAACAAAAAAAAATATCAAGTGTTTACATCGTACGTCCAAAAGTAATATGTTTTGATAATACTGATATTTATTCTTAAAATCAAATAAAATTACACATTTCCATCATACGTTTTCGTCGGTAGAGCTTATCTCACATCCTGCAGTACCATTTGCATCTGGTTATGCCGGTTGAAGAAGCGATAAAAATGCTTAAACATTTGTTTTATAATGCGTAGATTAGAAGACATGAAATGAAAACCTGACATTCTCAAAACAATCTGTGAGATTTAAACTAGCCCTTGAAAATACACCAATTGAACAGGTGTCAATCCAAATATCTCGGTGTTAATGTACTGAGCCATAGTAATGTCCTCGAAGAGGTGAAAAGCCAGGTGACGAAAGCTTCGGTTGTATCAGGATGCCTGAATGAAATAATATTGAATAACAAAGACACCCAAATGAAAAAATATCGAATCTACAAAACTTTGTTGTAAGAAATACAACATGACGATCTCTATCTAAAAAACAATATGTATGACCTTTTCCAAAATACCCAAAACATGTAACGTGGTTATAGAAAATCAACCCATAGAACAGGTCAGGACCTTCAAGTATCTAGGCATAGACCTGGTGGGAGGAGCTGATCTGCGAGAAGAAATACAAGCCCAAGTAAACAAGGCAGCTGCAATCTCTGGGGCTCTAAAATCCACAATATGGAAAAACAAAGACATGGCCATTAAGAGAAAGATGAGAATCTATAAAGCATGCCTAATACCAATAATAACATATGGCGTCGAAGCAAGGGGAGACACAGTAAGGACCAAATAAGTTTTGAGGACTTCCGAAATGAAGACACTGAGGACCATAGCAGGCAAGACACTAAGAGATCGCGTGAGGAACACCAGAATAAGAGAGATTTATGAGCTTTAGGATATTATAAGATGGAGCAGACAGCGAAAAAGGGACTGGTACGGTCATGTTCAAAGAATGGACACCACCAGACTTCCCTATGTTGCATTGCATAATCAGCCTCATGAGACTCGTCCTCGTGGAAGACCACCTAAATGGATGGACAGCTGGGAATCTACTTCACAGGAGGAGCAACACTCTGGAGAACAGACCACATAGGTCTACAAAAGGAAGAAGAAAAAGAAATAGACGAAGACCAAATAAAACGTGGCACGATAAATCAATCAAACATTAAATGTCGGCCACGTGATGAGTCGGAAAAATCGACGTGCATGCATTTCACGATGTATGAATATAAAGGAATCGAGAGAAGTCTATCAGGAGAAAACAGTGTGGTGACCTATTATTTTTGCCTACCCCTTTAATGAAACGGCGTGATGGTTAGTGAGTTAGAATCAATATTGTTGACAAGTAAATATATAATGTTTCTTTAGTTCAATTGAACTTCTACCAAGAAATGTCAGAACCCATCAGATATGCTATTAAGCTAAACATGATAACTTCGTCGATACATTTTTCATATGACTGAAGTTATGTACTCAAGAGTAATTCATGCATTCAGATCGTAGGACCATTACTCTCGTGTTCACCACCTGATATGTGATCGCATCTTAAGAATTTTTATATGTGTGATGTCGCATTGTGGATTGTATAATTATTTTAATTTAAAAACATCATGTAGCTCGATTTAAAGCGTTAAATGAGAATTTATCTTCTTCTCAGTCGTATTCCTCATGATTGAGGGTCGTGTCCATCCTGTTAACCATTGACCATGGCACGCCATGCGCTCCTGTCACCCGCCAGTCTCCAGGCTACAACTAATGAGAGACCAGCCAGCGTCCTGATTTGATAGGATCAGCGGCTTGGTGGTCGTCCTTATGGTCGTTTTCGTCCTTTGGTGTATAATTTTTAATATATTTTGAAAAAAAAATTCCCTTAATTTTAGAACTGTGCTTATCTTATGAATATAGCATCATACTTTGTATTCTGCTGTATTAATAACCTTCTGCGCAATAAAATAACCTTCAGGAACCTTCACCCTGGAAAACCACCCCGTCTCTCACCCCACTAATAATTTCAATGTCGTAGGGCTGGGAATAAACAAATGTGTTTTATCAAGATTACATATTTGTATTTTTATATCAAAATATTTTATGTAATACGCTCTTACTGAGCTGCATGGAACTGGCAAAAGAAGAAAGTGGGCAGAATAAATGCGAAAGAAATGAGGTCCATAAGACGTATATGTGTAGAACGATGTATGACAGAAATACTGATATCAATAAGAAATGAATAGCGGAAGAAACTATTATGAACAAAATTATGAGAGGATTACCAATGACATGTGGTATACAAAAAAAAGGTTAAGAATGTAGGCTTAGGATGTGAATGGATTCTGGAGTCGAGGAAAAGCTAGGAAAACATGGCATATCCAAATTAATCAAATTTTAACGGTCGGCCATGTAAGAAGTCGGAAGAATCGACGTGCGTGTAAGACTCACTGTAGAATGTGGAGGAAACTAGAGAGATGTGTCTTAATAGAGTATTGTCGCGGTCCTATTGCTGTGCCTATCCTAGATAGCCTATATAGAGTTAAAAATAAGTGCTATTATTACTTTTATTATTGCAATCTTTTGAGTCTCGAAACCGGTCATGATTAGTACACAAAGAATACACTGATATGTACATATTCTATGTTAACTTAGTTAGCTACATATTGTTTGACAAATACATATGAAATATTTATGGTTTCTTGAACAATGATGTAAAACTCCATATTAAATAATTAATACGAATGAAAACGTCAGTTTTTTATAAGTTTTATTATATTTTATGGGAATGACATGTTTCGCCCTTATTTCTCGCCCTCGCCACATTTGTTAATGCCTTTGAAGGGTGACAAATGTCATTCCCATAAAATATAATAAAACTTCTAGAAAACTGACGTTTTCATTCGTATTAATTATATATTGAGAGCATCATCTCATCTAAAAAAAAGTATTTTTGTAATTTTTTATTCAAACCTTTCGTCATACTAAACTTTTTACTGTAGTAGTTCTCGCAAACTCCTAGTCTATTGAATAAATTCTACAGTATTAAATAATATACAAAAATATTGCTTATATATTTTATGTGGCTATTCTATCTCCATACAACATATTTTTTGCTTCGATGTACTACTTTTACCTCAGTATTTTTCCATTCATAATAACATAATGATTCCAGTGTTTTTTGTTTGCTATTGATTCGACAAAAAATTCAAACGTCGAACGTGTTTCCGAGAAATAGATAAAAAAAAAGTGAAGTGTCAGGTTATCTTTCTGGGGGCTCGTCCAAGGCATTGATTTACCTAATTAAGGTTCATTAGAACATGCATTCTTTTGTTTTCACTCCTTTGTTTTTACATAACAAACCTTGAGAGCGCATGGCGGAGCTAGTCAGTGGAAAATTTATGATTTTTTGTTCACTGTTCACGATAACCGAAGTTTTGCTATCACGGTAATACAGACTTAACCAAAACTCTTTGTGGCAGAGTTCAAATATTATTGTGATTTTATGACACTTTTTACCATGCGTATAAAACTTTTTAATAACCAAAACACTGTTTTATGCGTTTACAAAAGATTATATTATTCGCTATGTTTGCAATTTACTATACATTATTTATCGAGTGAACGATATCAAATTTTATATGCTTAGATTTAGATTATAAATCATAGATTTTTTTTCTTATTCAATTAGTTTATTTATTTCTACGTATTGAAAAATCGCATAAAATATAATATCTTATATTTATATGGACCAAAACACTGTTTTTTTTTCAATATAATAATAATAATTATTATTATTATTATTTTGAATCGCTCTTTACATCATGAAAGCATGAGCCAAATCGATGTAAAGGGTATTATAGCTATCATAGTAATTCTCGTGACATGTGATAGGTAGCTCATCTATCGCCATTTACTTGTCACGTGAATTCTACACCAGACCGAAGACAGTGTGACAATCACACTGCCCTTGCCGGGAATCGAACCCGGAACCTTCAGGGTGGCAGTCAATGCACTTACCACTCGGCCACGAAGGTCGTATGAGTTTATCTATCTCAAACAAAACTGTAAACGGAACTAGAAGAGGACCTAGAATAGTGTCACGATCGAATCAATCACATATTAAATGTTGGCCATATCAGGAGTCGGTGAAATCGACGCGCGTGCTAGTCACGATGTATGATTGTTGAGGAGACGAGAGAATTATGTCAGGAAAGAACTGTGTGGAACTTTTTGCCTATCCCTTCGAGGAGACGGATGATGGTTAGTGAGTTAGTGTATTTTTCTCTAAATGTTACATTGGTGTTCTTCTACCGACCCTTATGTATGGAAGCGAAGCATGGAATTGGCAAAAGAAGGATGAAAGTAGAATAAATGCAGTAGAAATGAGATCTCTTAGACGAATGTGTAGATGTGTATGATAGAGTGTCGAATGAAAATATAAGAAGTGAATGCGGTGCGAATGATGGTGTTATGAACAAAATAATGAAAGGATCATTAAGATGGTTTGGACATATGAAAATAATGAACGAAGAAAGAATGGTAAAAAAATTATATGTTAACGATGTAAATGGAACCAGAAATAGAGGAAGGCCGAAGAAAATTTTTCACGATCAAATCAATCAAATATTAAATATCGGTCACGTGAGGAGTCTGAGAAATTGACGTGCGTGCATGACACGATGTATGAATGTAGAGTAATCGAAAGATGTATTTCAGGACAGAACAGTGTGGCGGTCCATTCTTTCTGCCTTCCCCTTCGGGAGATGGCGTGATGGTTAGTTGGGTAGGTATTCGATCTCCGAGGAGACAGCGTTCAGCAGACTAATTGCTCTTCCTAGTGGTGTCACCAAAGTCAGGTTGATTTTGGCGGTTGGTAGGTAAAACAATCTATCCTGTCGCTGTCGGAGATATCATATGGATTTGTTGACCATAATAACCTGGAAGATGAAGTCGATAACATCTCTGAAACGTCTGAACTATAGATTTTTCAACCGGTACAATCTATGAACATACGAGTATAACATAAAACGACCTTCGTGGCCGAGTGGTAAGCGCATTGACTATCTGACTCCGAAGGTTCTAGGTTCAATTCCCGGCGAGGGCAATGTGATTGTCACACTGTCTTGGTCTGGTGTAGGATTCACGTGACAATAACATGGCGATAGATCACATGTCACGAGAATCACTATGATAGCTATAATAATACTCTTTACAATCGATTTGGCTCATGCTGTCATGATGTAAAGAGCGATTCAACAAAATAATAATAATAAAATAACTTTGTTCTTTCTAACATACCATGAAAAAAGACTTGGACTTGGATCTTCTGGCTTACAGAGGTTCATCTCTAATAACTATTCCTCTTACGTCTGTAGGAAACATTGTTGGAATTGTGATTTGGTAGTTGTTTTATGCGGGGGCTAGATGTGTGGCCCGGGGTGCTCCTCCGAAGATGGCGAGGGAGGATTTAGGGTTTATTCTGAAGTCCTACATTATTCTTGGTCAGGGAATTTTCATGCTTTTTGTCATTTGTATTGGTTTTTAATTCGTTCGTACCACGCCGGAATAATTTTATAGTATGCTTACATAGTGTATCATTAGGCAATTTCTACGTTACTTTTATGAAGGCTAACTTATTATTTCGCAGTTTCGGTGAAGTGTACTCTGTTATATTTGCTGTAGAATCAGTGTCTAAATTGGCAGGCCGGCGCTTGGTAATAATAAATGCTATAATGTGAACTCGCGACGCTTATTTTTTTGCCACACCATAACAGATATTGCAAAACAAGTTTGCCCCCAATTTATTGACTATAAATACTTTTCAATCAAAACAATGACTATACGAAAGAAAGTTTTAATAATTTGTTGTTTTGACCTCAGATGTTCTCAATAATGCTGGTTCACTTCAATTTTGTTGATGTTTTTCTAACCTAAATTAATAAACAACAATAAAAACAATTTGGTTGTTAAAATATTATATTCATAATCTTCTTGTTCTTCTTCCTTGTTGTAGACCTATGTGGTCGGAACGGAAGGCCTGATGACTGCTGTCAACAGGCCGACTTCTCCTGGAGAGTTTTAAGTGGTTTCCTCTCCACAAGAGCAAATGCTGAGAAGTTCCTGTTTGGCCCACTTTAGAATATCCTTCCAGCTCCCGACATTTTTTAAGATAAATTCAAAGATAAAAATCACTGCAATAAAATCCACTTGATTAAATATAAACCTTGTATATCATAAGCAAGGTAAAAAATGATGCAACTTCCATATAAAAATATAAAAAAGGTTTAACATATGTGGACTTTTCTCCAGAGGGTTTCTCCTCCTGTGAGGTGGATTCCTAGCTGTCTTTCCATCTTTTAAGAGGTCTTCGACGAGGCCCGTGAGGCTGATTATGTAGTGAAATATAAGGGAGTCTGGTGGTGTCCATTCTTTTGAAATGACCGTACCAGCCACTTCTTCGTTGTCTACTCCATCTTATAATATTCCCAACCCCACGTATCTCTCTAATTATGGTGTTCCTCACGCGATTTCGTAGTGTCTTGCCCGCTATCTTCCTCAGTGTCTTCATCTCTGAAGTCCTCAGAACTTGTTTGGTCCTGATTGTCTGCCCTTGCCTCAACGTCATATGTTATTATTAGTCTTACGCACCCTTTACTCTTAATGGCCATATCTTTGTTTTTCCATATTGTGGATTTTAGAGAACAAGAGATTGATGCTGCCTTATTAATAATATTTCTACTTATACAACTTGTCTAAGGGACTTCACTGATGCAAATGTTGAACCCTTGATGTTACTATGGAAACCAATATAGACACTTTCGAGACGTAAAGCGAAGCATCCGACAAAACCGAGCGATCGCCGCCACAACACGGAACCTAGTGAAACGTGACACCATAGTAATGTGATTCTAACCATACTATATTGTAGTTTACCACACCTAAGACCACCGACCCACACCCAAGGCCACTTCTTCTCACCGTACCTCGGCTTCCACCCAAGACCTCAGTCCCTGTCCATGTCTACCCCCGACTCCTCCACACTCCTCCCTACTCGGGTTAGTTAGTTAGAAAGTTTCAATCCTGGGATTGGTTTGCAGCAATTTCCCCTATTTTTCTCTTCCATTCTTCCCTGTCTTGTGCGGCTCTTTTGAAATCTGCATATGATGAGCAGCGCACTTCCACAAACAGGTAATCCAGGTACTCTCGGCGTAGGCGTCTCCTAGAGTTTGTCCCCTCGGTCATACCCTCCATTATGGCATGCAAGAGGCCTTCTTGACGTATTACATGGCCGGTCCATCTTGCACGCCTTTCGGACAAGGTCCTGAGCAGGTGCTTTCCTCCTTCCATTCTTTGAAGAACCTCCTCATTCGTGATTTGGTCTCTCCAGGAAATTCCTAATAGTCTTCTATAGGACCACATCTCAAAAGCCTCTAGTCTCCGTTTATCTCTTTCGGATAGGCACCATGTCTCGCAACCGTACATCAAGATACTCCATACACAGGTCTTGATGAGGAGTATTCTCAGTTTTAGGTCTATATTATTTGATTCTATTATTGAACTCGGGTAGTTGGGTCTAAATGTCGGATCCAACCCACCAAAGAAACCCTCCTCTCACCATCCAACAATACCAATATCCAATTTCCAACATGTGGGGGAGCAATAGCCTCCGAGTTTTTAGTCCCGAAGACAATATTTAAGATTCATAAAAAATATATGGTTTCGATTCCATTATCACGCATCACGACACCACGACACGTTAGTATGGGTCTGCCTATACTTTATAGATGACCTAGTCAGCGCAGCCTTTCTTGTTTAATCAAGTGAATTAATCTGGCGTTTGATGTAATTCATTCAACTCATGTATGCAATATTGAATCGAGGAAGGAAGCATTCACGACACATTTTCAAATTGATTTGAGGCTTTATTAAAAACCTTACATCATGAAACAAATAGGTATATTTGTTCCTGATTGTTTCTTGCTTGGGAAAAATTTAGTCAAGGGGTTATAAGAAGATGTTTTTCTTAGAAACACTTTATTTCGTACTACCTCAAATAACATATTTTTGATTTAGATATATTATTTTCATTCAGTATACTAACCATGTAATTATTGTCATAAAATTTCTTAACGAGTTCCAAGAAACACTTCCCAATATTTCTGGACCTACTCAAATAATTATTTGTGAAAAATGTATAAAGTAACTTTCGTTAATTACCATTTTCTGCTCCATTTACTAGTGTTTATAAACTGCAACGAGTTGAAGTTTCGGCACATTTGATAATGCGCTAGAAGGGCGAAACATGTGATTTCCATAAAATATAATCAAACTTCTAGAAAACTGACGTTTTCATTCGTATTAATTATATTATATCAGTTTCTTATTGTAATAGTGTATAGAATAAATTTGAAACGACCTTTGCCGACGTCATAGCATTGAAAAACAATTATTTCATTAATTATTCTGTTTGTTTATTCTTACGCCTCATGCACCACGTACCCGGTTGTCTCCTGAAGTTTCCACGTTACTAGTTAATATCAATTTTACCACGAAATTCGTAAAATAGTAAACAAATTATAACATTCCAAAATGAACTTGGCAAGCAACTCACATGTCTTATAAAGGGCAAGCACCAGAAAGCTATTTTTGTTTTAAATTCAAATTCATTATTTAATATCATAGACTAAGTGCATTTAAATTCTAGATTTTGAGATAATATATAATAGGAATATTTAAAATAGCTAGTATCGTTTTAAAAAGAAAAATGGTCAGCATATTATTTTGAATAAATATTTTTATAACCCTTTTTTGCACTTTACACAAACAAGTTTCGGGATACAGACGCCCTTCTTCAGTGTACAAATTTTAATAATAATATCACCCAAAATCGTTACTTATGTACTAAATGAAAAGGGGGAGGGTAATTATGTCTATAAGTAAGCTTAATTGTTATTTATTGTAATAAAATATATTGGCCGTTCACAATGGAGTTCTGGTCCCAACCCGAGTGTATAGAAGCGAAGCATGGAACTGGCAGAAGAAGGGTGGGAGAAAAATAAATGCGGTAGAGATGAGGTCCCTAAGACGTATGTATGGTAGAACGATATACGACAGAATCTCTGCTGATATAAGAAAGGAATGTAGAGCGGAAGAAGGTATTATGAAGAAAATTATCAAAGGATCGCTGCGTTGGTTCGGACATATGGAGCGCATGGATGGAGAAATAATGGTTAAGAAAGTATACTTTAATGTGGAAAACATGGCATGACTAAATTAATCAAATTTTAAAAGGTTGCTCATGTTAGAAGTCGGAAGAATCGACGTGCGTGTATGACTCGCTGTATGAATGTAGAGGAATCTAGAGAGGTATGCCAGACTAGAGTAGTGTGGCGGTCCATTCTCTCTGCCTACCCCTACGGGGGGACGGCGTGATGGTTTGTTGTTATTGAGGAATAAATGGAACAAATCGATTTTTGGACTTGAAGTTAACCTTATTTTGTTGTTATTAATTTTTAAAATTTCCGTATTATATTTTTATTTTCACGTGTAAAATTTTAATGCCTTTATTATTTATCTAATAATCTTTTTCAATAAGATGGTTTGCGAAATTACTGAATGCTTCGAGATCTTGGGCCACTCCGCTGTCGATTTGCAGTAATTTCAATTTGGCGGAGTCAAACCCTATCATCTTCTCTCCGCGGCCAGTTGTAGGGCTTTTCGAACCATGTGTACTTTGCTCCTTCTGTTTACATGCCCATACCATCGCTGATGACCCTCTCTCATATTTTGCTCCACGGGGGCCACTTTATTTAAAAAATAATTCCATCTTCAAAATCGTTGAAACCGTTACGTGGAAACGCACGTCTGAATAGTGTTCGGTTTTATTCAAGGTGCATTTGCGTGCACTTAATTGCCACTCAGTCTCTCATAATATGCATTGTGACCGCGTGTACCCTTCACACCCTCCGCGCTTTATTGTATATCGTCCATCTGTCGCTTCAATTAGTCAGAAAACTTTCATAGCATAATTTATTTCCCCTAATAAGGTAGACCACAATCAGTCGCCAAGGCTAAATTTGAAGAAAAAGATTTTTATTTTGATTTTTCGCTAATTTCAATCCAAGGGATTGATTTGAAGCAAAATTTAATTTTTTTTGATTGATAGTTGAGATATTCTTCTTCTTCTTCAGCCTGTATTGACCGTCCACTCCTGGACGTAGGCCCCCCTCGCATTTCCATTCTCTTCTATTCTGAGCGATCCGCATCCAGGCACTTCCCGCACTTCTCCGGACATCGTCGCGCCAACGCAACTGTGGGTGCCCAACTCCACGCTTTGCCGTCCCTGGCCACCAGCACAGCAGTCGCCTGGTCCACTTTTCATCTGGATCGCGAGCGACATGTCCCGCCCATCGCCACTTGAGGGTTGCGGCCATCTTGACAACATCGGAAACCTTTGTCCTGACTCTTATGTCCTCATTACTGAGTCTGTCCCGTAAACTGATACCCAACATGGCTCTCTCCATTGCTCTCTGAGTGACTCTTAGCTTGTTGGCACTTTTTTGTGACATTGTGACTGTCTCAATACCATAAGTGAACACTGGCAGGACACAGGCATTGAACACTCTCCTTTTCAAGTTGATGGGTATTTTCGGATATTAATTTTGTAAAACTCCACTATTAATTTATAATAGTAAACACGATTGTATAATGGTTTTCTTCTTCTTCTTCTTTAACAGCCGTTGTCGTCCACTGCTGGACATAGGCCTCCCCCATACTTCTCCATGTATGACATGTCATACGGGGGGTGGTTGGCATTACAACGCCACACTTGCCAGACGGGTTGGCGAGGTGTCCTTCCACGTTAGCCTATGCATCAATATTATCCACCGAGGTTATTCACACTCGATCTCTAAGATTTCGCATAGTTTCCAGGGGAGACCAAAGTCGAGGAGGTGTGGATAGGTACTTGGGATCAGATCAATCCTCCAGCGTAGCATGCCCATCACCACGGTGATGGCCATGCACCGCTCGAAGAGTCAATAGGATCCTCCCAACCCCCCCATCCCCCTATAATGGTTTTATATGGATATAATGTATTTAAATTATATAACAACAACAACAACAATTCATCACGCCGTTTTCCCGTAGAGGTGGACAGAGAGAATGGACCGCCACACTACTCTATCCTGACACACCTCTCTAGCTTCCTCCACATTCATACAGCGAGTCATACACGCACATCGATTCTTCCGACTTCTAACATGACCAACCTTTAAAATTTGATTAATTTGGTCATGCCATGTTTTCATCGGTCTGTCTCGACTCCGAACTCCATTTATATCATTAACGTATACTTTCTTAACCATTTTTCTCCATCTAGGTGCTCCATATGTCCGAACCAACGCAGCGATCCTTTCATAATTTTGTTCATAATACCTTCTTCCACTCCACATTCCTTTCTTTTATCAGCATTTGAGATTCTGTCATATATCATACATTTAATTATATAAATAGTGACAAATTTGTTTAGCCTTGCAAGGGCATTCTCAAACGGAACCTAATCGCCAAACACTGTGTTCTTATATTGATTTAAGAAAACTTACCCGAAAAATGTACATTATGTAATTTTTCCCCACCCTTACTTAAGCTTTCTAAAATCAATTAAGGAAACACTGTTTGAAGATTAGGTTCAGTTTGGGAAACCCCTCGAAAGGCAAAACAAATTTGTCACTATTTATATAATTTAAATAAATTAAATCCAAGTAAAACCACTAAATAATTGTGTTTACTATTATTCATTTGTAACATTTTTGCTGGTTCTTGGGATGCCACTTGGGCCTTTTAATGTGGTAGTTTCTCTTTGCTTTCCACATTTGTATAAGCAGGTTATTAAAATCCAATTAATGTATACAACTTTTTAGCTATTGATTCTCATGACATGTGATAGGCAGCTAATCTATCGCCATTTTATTATCGCGTGGGTTCTATTCCAAACCAAAGACAGTATGATAATCACCTTGTCATCGTCGGAAATCGAACCCGGGATCTTCGGTGTGACAGTCATTCTTGCCACTCTGCCATTAAGATCGACGAATTATTTTGAATATTTTACAGAAATTTCCCTGTTAAAAGGCCATTTTAAATTAGGTATATACATAATACATTCATTATAGTCTTTTTAATTCCTTCCATTAGTTTTTAATAATAATGACTGGTTTCCGCATCGCTGATCTTCTTCTTCTAATTGTGGATCTTGTGATCTGTTTATGCAGGATATTAACTTTCTTCCTCATCTCTTTGGTGGTCGTCCTGGTGGTCGACGGCCCTCTGGAGTCTCGTGCATAATGATCTTAGGAATTCTTGCTGGATCCATTCTCTCGATGTGTTCCCTCCAGAATCGTCTTCTCTGCCTCCTCCATCTCACTATGTCTTCAATTTTGCAGGATTTGCGAATTTCTTCATTGGGTATCCTATCTCTAAGGGTTCTCCCCACAATAGGTCGCAATGTTCTCATTTCTGCTACTCTTAAGAGATGTTTGGTTCTGACAGTGCTGCTCTTGCTTCGATTCGCTGATATTTTTTATTATTTCATTGTTTTTTCATTCCCGTTCACTCCTGAACAAAGGCCTCCTAAATAAGCTTCCACGCCTCTTCGTTTCTTGCAGACTGCATCCAGGTTATGCCGACTGTCGGTTCTAATATTTTGATTCTTTGGTTTTGTTTCTCACGTTTATATCATTTGTGATTAGTGTATCTACAATTTTATAAAAGCCCTGTTGGAGTATATAAATACTAACTAACTAACTAACCGTCCTGCCGTCTCCCGAAGGGGTAGTACTCTAACCCGTAAAGGGTACACTCCATCGTACTCTTTTCGCCCCCGCGGGAGACGCGTATATAAGTTAATATAAAAATGTTAATTTTAGATAAACTAAAGGCATAACTACTGTGGAATTCCATAATAACGATTTTTTTTATTAAAAGGCGGGTCACACTGTTTGAAACAAACTCTCCACAGGGGTGACCTTGGTGGAGAGCTGTGGAGCCCGCGGTTGGTGTAGCGTCCACACTTGGTTTAAAACAAGCTCTCCACACGTGGAATGCGTGTATAAACGCGCGTCCGTCCACAAAGTTTGTTGAAGGTCAAACGAATTTTGGTTTCAAACAAATGTCTACACAGTTTTAAACCGCGGGTGGAGACCGATGTGGAGAGCTTGTTTAAAACAGTGTGGCCCGCCTTTAATACTCGTACAAACACTTTCAACTGTTAAATTAAATAACTTTGTTTTTTGTATCACAATTGTATTTTATTTTACGCGACAGCTGTTTGTTTGTGACACCAGATGATGTCAACATAGGTTGATGAAACAGCTATCGCGTAAAATAAAATACAATTGTGATACAAAAATATTTAATTTAACAGTTTAAAATGTTAAGGTATCATGGTGTTTTGGCCAAAACAATGGACTATTTATTAAAAATACTGTTTTAATTCATAAAAAAATCGTCATAATTATGTTAATGGACTGATGCGAATGAAAAATTCTGTTTTCTAGATGTTTAGTATTATAAAATTTATGGAAATAATAATTTCGCCTAAGGCATTATCAAATGTACTATTACATTCATGTCATTCACATAAACAAAAAAAACTGCTAGAAAATTTACGTTTTCATTCGTATTTAAATGTCGTTGACTCGAAAAGTATTTTTAAACATTGAATGCTTAAAGTACAAATACCAAAAAAATGTGAAAGTAACGTAATAATAATAAGAGGGCTCATGGTTTATGTCACGTTTCGCATCACACGGATCGACACACGTAGTCCTTTTTCCATGTACTTGCTCCCACACCTTTACTGATAAGTATTAATTATCGTGCTATTCTGTTATTTTTAGCCCGAACCAATATACGTGACACTTGCAGCTCATGAACTCCGATGCAGTATGCAATTTTTATCATTATGACTTAAGCTCTATCGAATCATCTATATTTAAGCTAAAAATTCTGCATATATGATCAATACTTCGATACGAATATTCTTGATTTAATTCGAAGAAGATGTGGGTTATCAGGTGACTATTAAGTCTAATCTTGGACCCACACACTCTGGGGAATATAGAGTGGAAAAAAACGTCCGTACTGAAATCGACCCCATCTCCCGATGGTCTCTCCTTTCATCTCCTCATCTTTTCTAGGTCG
Organism: Lepidostoma basale; assembly: GCA_022606425.2. Taxonomy (NCBI): domain Eukaryota; kingdom Metazoa; phylum Arthropoda; class Insecta; order Trichoptera; family Lepidostomatidae; genus Lepidostoma; species Lepidostoma basale. Next base: position 93,397 of record JAHDVF020000812.1, on the reverse strand, counting down.
TATCTGCACTGCATTTTGCAAGTGTGCCTTTATACGAGTATATGCCTCGTATATTGTTTTTCTCCATTTAGGTCTTCTACAGACTTTTCCCAGCGCTCACTACCAATGTTAGTCTTTTGGAGGTTCGCTTTTAGGAAGTCTATGAAGCGCTTCCTCTGACCTCCACGTGAATGTCTTCCGTATGTTAAACCGTATTGAATCAAATAAAATAAAATAAAAAATCTGATTTGTAACACATAGTCCAAACACATTGCCGAGTAACCATAAGTGACCCAAAGAGCCATGTTAGGAATAAGGCTTAGAGATAGTGCCAGAAACAATACGTCGAGAGAGAAAAAAACAAAGGTCATTGACATCATCCACCGAGTAGTGATAAAATGGCAATGGGTAGGTCACGTAGTCAGAAGCTCGGAAGAAAAATGGACAAGAAGACAGCTGATTTGTAGACCATGCACCACAAATACATGTGCAGGACGACTGCAACTACAGTGGTAGGATGTCCTGAACCGACACGTCGACATAACCTAGAAGCAGTCTACGCAAGACAGAGTGGCGTGGACGATAATTGAGAGGCATTTTTTCCAATAGTGAATCGGAATAGTCTGAATACGAAGAACGCGGGTTAATGTGACAATAAATCTATTATGTCATATTTGAAACCAATGTTTCAGATATAAATACTATTTATTGTACGTAGGTAATGATCTACAATAAATCTCACTTGGTTTAGTTAATTTGAAAAAGTATGACACGCGAACACATACACCCATTTAAAAATTGTTGCGCATATATGTTTTAAGTTTCATTCTATTGTTTAGGTAAGGAACTATGCGGTGTCGACTCTGTATCCAGAGTCGGATTGTTTGAAATTCATAATTCTTAGAGGTGTGTTTCACACACAAGTGATAGGCTGCACTTGGTCATTGGTAAGCATTTAAAGTAATTTGTTGCAATATTCAAGATCTCTCCAGAAATGCTGTTTTTTGGCCATAGTATGTGAAATGCCAATCAGAAAACAAACCGCTAGACAAACCTAAATGGATATGGGTCAGTCACACCCTGAGACGAAACTCATCCTTCATATTAGTGAAAGTACGTCCAGAAGACAAATACTCTTGACATATCATCATACCTAACTAACCATCACGCCGTCTCCCCAAATAGGTAGGCAGAAATAATGGACTGCCACACCTTTCTTTCCTGATATATTTCTCTCGCTTCCTCAACATTCATACATCGTGTCATGCACGCGCGTCGATTTCTCTGTCTCCTCACGTGGCCAACATTATTATTGTAATGTATTGTATAATATATATTATAATAATGCTAAGTAACGAATACCATTATGTATTTAAAATTATTATTGTAATTATTTTGTTGAATCGTTCCTTACATCATTACAGCGCGAGCCAAATCGATGTAAAGGGTATAGCTATCAGAGTATTTCTCGTGACGTGTGATAGGTAGCTAATCTATCGCCATTTTATTACCACATGAATTTTTCACCAGACCAAAGACAGTGTGACAATCACACTGCCATCGCCGGGAATCAAACCCGGGACCTTCGGTCTGGCAGTCAAAGAGTATTGTTAATCATCAGCCGTGCGATATAATTGGGTGGAGAAAGACCCTCGAGCCCCTATGCACCACGGGGCATTACAGTACAAGAAGTATGTGTGATTAATCTTTACGAATAAATTGATATTTCTGTTTTGCTTGGGATATAATTATATTATCAAACAGGCAATATTCATCTGTATGTAGTGTAAGTGTAGTGGCAAATCCTAAATACATCTCTGTTTGCGTTTGTCCCGAATTGGTGGTCCACGGTTTCATAATTGAAATATATTGACAGCATCAACGGTCATTATATTGACATTTCATTATTTATTCACAACTCTTCCTGTTCGCTAGAACCAATTTGTTTTTATGATAGAAAATTTTAGATAAACCACGTGGGAAGGCGGTACAATTTAAGAAATACATAATTATGAATTTTTACAAAAGAGTATTTTTTCTATTTGATTTTTTTATATATTATATCTTTTCAACATCTTTTATTATTCATTATTGTTAGTCTTCTTCTTCCTCTTCCTCAGCCTATTCCCGTTACTCCGGGACAAAAGCCTCCTCCATTCGCTTCTATGTCACTCTGTCCTGTGCAGACTGCATCCAGGTCATTCCGACGTGTCTGTTCAGATCATCCTTCCACCGTAGTTGCGGTCGCCCTGCACTTATTTTTTGCCGTCCACGGTCTCCAAGTCAGCAGTCTTCTTGTCCACTTTTCATCTAAGCTTTTGACTACGTGACCTGCCCATTGCCATTTTAGAGTCGCCACCCGGTGGATGATGTCAGTGACCTTTGTTTTCTCTCTCACAGTATCGTTTTTGACTCTGTCTCTTAGGCTTATTCCCAACATGGCTCTTTCCATGGCTCTTTGGGTCACTCGTAGTTTCTCGGCACTTTGTTTGGACAATGTAACAGTTTCAAGACCATAAATACCAACTGGCAGAACGCAGGCTTTATAGATTTTTCGTTTCAGGTTGATCGGTATTTACGGATGTAACTCATGTTTCCGAAAGCTGTCCAGCTTAGTCCATTTCATATTTTTAGCTCTGCGGTTTGGTTATCTCGGCCCAATCTAATATTTTGGTAGTGTTACTATTATTCTCTTTGACTCACTAAAATATTATGTTACTTTATTATTCTTATATATTTTTTTACATAGGTCAGTTGCTGTACAATATTTGTGGTAGCATGTAATCGACCTTGTTTTGTTGTCTCTATGTGTTTGTATATGTATATTGAAATCGCTGTTTGTTACCCTAACCTGACCCTAACTTCATTTTCAAACATAAAACCAAGTGGCAGAGTGGTTAAAGCTCTGACTTTCATACCGAAGGTCCCGGGTTCGATTCCCGGCGATGGCAGTGTGATTGTCACACTGTCTTTGGTCTGGTGTAGAATTCACGTGACAATAAAATGGCGATAGATTGGCTACCTATCACATGTCACGAGAATCAATATAATAGCTAAAAAATAAATTGTATACTGTAATAGGGTTCAAACGATGAAACTAACTAACCATCACGCCGTTTCTCGGGAGGGGAGGCAGATAGGATGGATCGCCACATTGTTTTATTCTGGCATAATTCTCGCTCCTCTTCTACATTCACACATCGTGACATGCATGCTCTTTGATTGTTCCTACTTCGAACATAACCCTTTCTTAATTTTATTTATCACTCATTCATCCGCCTTACATATCCTTCTTACTTCATCATTAGATATTCTATCATACATTGTTTTCCCGCACATTCTTCTTAGTGAACTAATTTCTATGGCATTTATCCTACTATCATCCTTCTTTTGCCAACTCCAAGCATCACTCCCATACATTAGGGTCGGGACTAGAACTCCATTGTGCACTGCCATCTTTGCTTAGTTATTATTATTGTTATTATTATTTTGCTGAATTGCTCTTCACATCATTACAGTGAGAGCCAAATCGATGTAAAGGTTATAGCTATCATATTGATTCTAAAGACATGCGATACGTAGATAATCTATCGTGATTTTATTGTCACGTGAATTCTACCCCAGACCAAAGACAGTGTAACAATCACACTGCTATCGCCGAGAATCGAACCCGGGACCTTCGGTGTGACAGTCGTATCACTTGACACTCAGTCACGAAGGTCATCACGTAATACATGAAATATGTAACATAAGTAAATTAAAATTCAACAAAATATGACACAAACACAAAAATACAAATAACTAATTAACTATCACGCTTTCTGGCCGAAGGGGTAGGCAGAAATAATGGACCGTCACACTATTCTTTTCTGCCATTTCTCTCACTTCCTCCAACATCCATATATCGTGTTTACACGCACGTCGATTTTATTTTTGTTGAATTTTTTTATTTTGTTGAATCGCTCTTTTCATCATGACAGCATGAGCCAAATCGATGTAAAGAGTATTATAGCTATCATTGTGATTCTCGTGACACGTGATAGGTAGCTAATATATCGCCATTTTATTGTCACGTGAATTCTACACCAAACCAAAGACAGTGTACAATCAACATTGCTCCGCCGATATTCGAACCCGGAACCTTAGGGGTGGCAGTCAATGCACTTACCACTCGGCCACGAAGGTCGAACTCCGCGCTAAAATATAACATACATATACGCAAAATGAGTTTTATTGTGTGTTCGTAGGAGGAATATTTTTTTAATGTCTTGAAATAAAAATCGAACGCGTGCCAAAAATATAATGAGATTCTTATAGGAGTATTTTTCACTGCTCACACTCATATATTGTGTAATTAAAAAAATTCTGTTGATAAACTACACTTAAAACCGTTCTCTTCTACCATAAAACAATATTATTTTATATTCTTAATATAATGCCTGTAAAAATTATAACCGGTACCTACCTAATATTTTTTCAATTCTCGCATCATTTATTGCATTCCTTATTCAAACTGCTTATATTGATTAGATAACCAACAGTATACGAGTATGTGGGTTCTAAGAATATTTATGCTATCATTTCATTGCGAAAGAACTAATTTAAAGACGCTGTTATCATCCTCAGTGTCAACATTTCGGAAGTCCTCGTACTCTTTTTAAATGCTTGACTTTATAATAATGTCTTCTATATTCGCCTTCACTTTGTGTTTGCGGAATTTCATGAAAATACAAAGTGTTATTCTATTTATTCACATTACGTTTGAATAAATAGAATAACACTTTGTATTTTCCTTAAAGTTTGTGCATCGAAGAAGATTGGGTAGCACCTTAACATATCTCCCAATTGAAAAATGAAATGTTATGAAAAAACAATGTGTTGTCAAAAACCGCCGTCTTCCCGAAGAGGTACACAGAAATAATGGCTCGCCACTCTGGTCCTTCCTGACATACTTCTATCAATTCATCAACATTCATAATAATAATAATAATAATAATAATATGCTAACTTTTAAAGTGACGTTTTTGTGATGTAATCACCTCAAGGGCGCATTAAGACGTGTTTTAAATAAAAAGTGATCGGTTAAAAAGTACAGTAGTACAAGGTATAAATGTTTAAATTGGGTATGAAATATGAAAAAGATGGGTTTTCAATTTAGATCTGAAATCTGTCGGATCATTTATGCATCTGAGGTGTGAAGGGAGATTGTTCCAAGCTGATGGACCGGCTACCGCGAACGCTCGATCCCCGAAATTTGTACTGGGGCAACGCTTCGGCTCAACTAATCATCCTATTGCTGAGGAGTTCGCTGAGCGAAGTATGGATTTCCTTGAATTTAGGCTGTCCGTTATACAGAGTTCAGATATATAACTTGGTGCCATTCCATGTAGCGCTTTGAAGACTGTCCAGCAGAGTTTATACTGGATTCTTTCTGGACTTTTAAGCCAGTGAAGTTCTTTGAGATGTTGTGTTATATGGGACTTTTTTGGAATGCCTTTAATGAGTCTTGCTGCTGCATTGAACGCAGATTGAAGTTTTTTTATTTGTTGTTTTGGAATGCTTGGATTCATACATCGTGTCATGCACGCACGTCGATTTCTCCGACACCTCACTTGGCCGGCATTCAATATTCGATTTATTTTATCGTGGCACGTTTTCTTCGGTCTTCATCTGTTTCTAGTTCCGTTACCTATTTATTCAAATAAATAATAATGATTTAATTTTTTTAAATCATAATATTTTAATGTGTTTTGCATAAACACTATATATTTAAACGACTCATTAACATTTACTGTACGCTAACGCGTGACAGGTTAATTACCAGTATTAACACATTATATGCGGGTATTTTGTGACGCCTTGCAAGCTGAATAATATTATTATACATGCATATGATTTATTATATTTATTACTAATTTGGATCATTATTTTTACGTAACATTATTATTTAACAAAAAAACTAACTAACTATCTAACCATCACGCCGTCTCTCTGAAGGGGTAGGCAGAAATGATGGACTGCACACTTAAACCGATGCGGCACTCCATCGTTCTCTTTTCGCCCCCGCGAGAGACGCGGTGTGATGGGTTGCGAACCTCATCGCCACCAATAAGCCGTCTCCCGCGCTTCGATCGTCCAACGTCCACAAAATAAATGTAAAACAAATTGTATAAAATACAATGATATAAAATAAAATAACACAATAAAAATAATATAACAAATAATGTTATTTTAGAAAGCGCTAATGTTGTAAACTGGACGATCCGGACTTTTGTGTTTATGTAATTTATTTTCCACGTATCCACTGATATTTAAAATAACCGTAATAAGTCACGTTAAACAATCCAACACCAGCAAGAACTTTAAATATTATTGAAGAAATTATTCAAATTGTAATTTAATTGTATCTCAATAGAGACGAAGAAGCAAACTGGAAACTGAATATGGATGATCAAGGTGTTTACAGGACTTATGACCTGTCACGCACGCAAGCGCATGCTTTATGTAATTACAACATTCCCCATTCCACCATTGTTATTATGATCATGCATGATAATTTTTTGGAAGTTGTATATATACTCCAAATCCATGCCTATCTTCACGTGTCAGTTTTAATTGGCCCTCTATGTAGATTTGATTATACTAATCAATCTTTTAAGATTAACCTATATAATCCACCCACTAACGCCATCTATGGAGAATGATTTTTAGCATTTTAGCAAACTACTTTATTAATAGGATACAATTAAATTTGAATTAACCATCCACCATGGGTGAAAATCCAGGATTCGTATACAAGTATAAGTATACATTCACAAAAAATATTCAAATTGTCATTGGAACAAATGAAAAATTTATTTTGACACCTGTCAAAATTCTTTATATCAACGAAGAAACTCATATTATTATTTAACAAGTTTTTTTAAATTTGTATACAAGCAGTGTGAATGAAAAAGGAAACGAGGATGGCCGAGCAAGATATGGCATGACCAAATTTATCAATTACTAAAAGGCGGCTACATTCGACATTGGAAAAATTTACTAACAGTCGTGCTACAGTGTGTGAATATAGAGCCTAGGTTCTCAAAGAGGGCGATAACGCCCCCTTGTGGGCGTTTGAGACTTTCAGGAGGGCAGTAGAAGACCCAGTAAAAATAGAGAGCGCGGGCAGATAAAAAAATATAGTCTTAAAAGACAAAAAAAAAACACGCTAATCACGTAGGTATAAAGCAAATTAAACTTAAATATTAGTTTATTTTGTTATTGTATGTTTTGTAATCATTTTCCCTTTTTTTGGAATAACTTTTATGGGAGGGGGGCGTTGAACGTTTATTTTTCTTGTAAAGGGGGCGGTGGCCTAGAAAAGGTTGGAAACCTTTGATATAGAGGATGCTCGAGCTACTATATTAAACAGTTTTACGAACTACTTAAATTTAATATGGTTCAATTTAATTCAACCCTTAGGCACCATCAAAGGCAGGTAATTTTAAATCAACCCCATCACACTTATTGATTTTGAATATGTATACAATAAATATGGTAATTGAAAATTCATGGTAGAAGTTCGTTGCATATAATGTACAATAATTACAAAAAATATATTAAAATTTTTATAATATTATTTTTTTATTATTACGAATTCAAAATACCTTATCAAATATTGTTTAGTTTTATTACACTTGTTCTTTAGTGTGACCGGTTTCAGCAGCTTGCTGCCATCTTCAGGTGGAACATAATTGTTCCAGGTTGGCTCAGAAGATAGCAGCGAGCTGCTAAAATAATCGAACATATAGAACAAATGGAATAAAACTTAATATAATATATATTATAAATATTTAAAGAATAAATATTCTATACTCATTACTTTTTTTTTTTTCTTGCTGCAGACCTATGTGGTCTGTTTTTCCAGAGGGTTTTTCCTGAGGTGGACTCTCAGCTGTCTATCCATATTTTAGGTATTCCACGAGGACGAGTAACATGAGGCTGCTTATGTAGTCATGTAGTACAATATAGGGGAGGTGTCCATTCTTTGAACTTGACTATCAGTCCCTCTTTCGCTGTCTACTCCACCTTATAATATCGTCAGTCTCACATATCTCTCTTAATCGGGGTTTCTCACCCGATATCTTAATGTCTTGCCTGCTATCGTCCTCGGTGTCTTGTCTTCATCTCGGAAATCTGTTTCAACCCTTGCTACAACGCCATGGGTTATTTATTCGCCGAATGTATTACTGAGAAGAGAATCAAACTGCAGAGCTACCTCGAAGAGTTGGACTGGGTTGGGCCGCCTTTGGTTAACTGATATATGTCTTTGAAAATAATAAAATACCGGTTTGTCTCAAAAGAAAGGTCTACGACATGTGTATACTGCCCATGATGACATACGGACTAGAGACGACAACTTTTACAGCAAAAAGTGTCCACAGGCTCAAGTGTACACAGAAGTCCACGGAAAGACAGATACTTGGTGTGAGCTTGCGTGACCGCATAAGGATTGAAGAAATCAGACGCCGCACCAGGGTTGCTGACGTCATGGACCAAGTGGCAAAATTGAAATGGCAATGGGCTGGACACTTGGCTAGACAGGATGGCAACAGATGGGCACTCAGGATACTGAATTGGAGACCATGGGCAAATAGGCGAAGTGTCGGAAGCCCACCGATGATATTGTCAAAAGGGTTGGAAAATCTTGGATACAAAGGGGGCAGGATAGAGACGAGTGGAAGAAATTGGAAGAGGCCTATATCCAGCAGTGGAGGGAAGAAGGCTAGCAATGAAGACGACGAAGAAGATGTATTACTTATTGATCTAATTACATAAAATAATAATTGACAATTCGATACAACGAAGAATGCACATTATTATGTATAAAATAGTAAGTAAATAATATTTTTTGTTTAGTTGTAAACTTGACCATGGCAATGATTATATATGAGATATGATATAATATGTAACGTAATACCGGGTTTATCTATTATTATGCGATATTTATTTTCCTTGCATAACCGCATCGAGTAGGTTATGTATGCATCCATTTGTGATTGCAGATATTACGAGTGCATATTTGCATAGTTAGTTGCATATGAACGTCGGTGTAAAATGTCAACACTACTTTATTATTTATAATGTCATAATAAACAACACACGATTACATACATGTCATTTCCGCGATTTTCATTCTTCATATTTACCTAATTATTGTTCTAGGAATTTTTCATTTCGAGAATTTATTACATTCGTAACAAACTAACAGTAGTTAACTATCTTAAATTTTTATTAATTAAATAAAATGATGTTTTTAAACTACTTCCACTTTTGTCTTTATTTGGACAGCAACCGGTTTCGCCAGGCTCGCGAAACCGGTCGAATAAAGATAAAAGTGGAAGTAGATAAAAAAATATCCATTTATTTAATTAATACTTAAAATGAACTTCCATCAAGACATTTCAGTAAAATCATTTGATTATCTTAAATTTGTTTGATTTTAATATTGCAAAACTTAACTGGTATCTAATTAATACGAATGAAAACGTCTGTTTTCTAGATGTTTTAATATAATGTATGTAAATGACATGTATCGCCTGTATTAGACATTATCAAATGGTTTGATAATGCCTTAGACAGGTTAAACATGTCATTCACATAAAATATAATACAAATTTCTTTCCTATTAATTGTTTTATGGAGTTTTACGTCATTGTTTAGGAAACAATAAATTAACTCTTATTATTAAACAATAGTTTTACTATACAATCTTATGATATTCAATGTGTTTTTTTCGGCTACGGCCACATGTAAAAGAAAGGAGCTTTGCTTTGTAATTAGAGCTAAGTTTCAACCAATCTAGCGAACCAACGAGCAACGTACGGCGTACTAGCGCTATGGTTACACTGCACGTTTCACGCCATGTTACATGACTCTATACTAATATTTGTTATTATTTTTTTTCCCATCTCTTAAACACAAACGCTTAGGAGATTCTCATTTTTTATATTTTAATAAATATATGTTCATAAATCAATTCTATTCATTGTATGGACGATCCTGTCTTTACATCTGACCAATTTTCTTATGCTCCTGTTATGCTGTGTAATCTTTATCTGACGCCTTATATTTTGTTGATTGTTAGTGTCTGTTTGTTATAATAAAACTCTTTAAAAATATCATTATATTATTATTCAAGCCTGGACACAACCAGATTCCTTCTTCATAATAATGAGCTATTTTCTGCTCACATTGAAGATTGTAAAATAAATTCTAATATCATTTATATAAATCCTTGATGTTAGTCTTTTTTTTTAATAAATAAAAAAAAATGCTCATTCACAGATACCACAAAATTTTCCATGGACCCTGGATAATGCAATCCAGGGTCCATGGAAAACATTGGTAACATACGAGTAGATAGAATAAATATATAATAATTTATGGGAAATTTTTTTTTACTTTTTTTTTAACTAAAGCATTGCATTTTAAAATTCCTTCTTAAGCCGAGCATTTGTCTCAATAGAAAGCTTATAAAAAGTTTATGTTGTTATTTAAAATTTCACGGAAATGTTTTTTGAAAGATGAAAATTTTTGAAAGTTCATTGTATAAAATGAAAAAAAAAATGTATTTTTTTTTTAAATGTATATTTAGTTAAAATCCACTATTTTTTGCCTTCGACCTGTTTCGGCAACTAGCTGCCATCTTCTGGTTGAAACCATCCCAGAAGATGGCACCGAGCTGCCGAAACCGGTCGAAGACACAAACATTAGTGTTTTTAATTTATTTTATTTTCATTATTTAGAAATGCTTATTGCACCATTTGAAATTCGAACGTCTTTCCTTAATTTTCAATATTTTTGAAATTGCAATTCTTTTGAAATTGTTATACGTTTGAAATTGAACTCGTAAGGCGAAAAAAATATCCATTTAAACAATCTTATACATTCGTAAAAAGTATTCTTACAATTTTCTAACATTTCTGCTATTCTGTTATTATTTCAATATTTAAAAAAGTTTTCCTACCATGGCTGGTTTTCTCCTAGACTGCGATCCTGCTAAAAGTTCTTTCTTTTCTTCGCCCTTAATTGTGTTTTTTTTCTCTTCGTTGTCATCTTGCTGCTCCCCCAAAACTGCATCTTCCTGAATTTTCTCCATGTTTTTATTTCACTATCGAAATTCTCAACGGTTTTTCACTTTATAACACCCCCTATCAAATCACTCTCAAATAATATATGATTTTTTTTCTAAAGCTTAACACTTCGTTCTTAAGTGATGTTTAATTTATTGTTTGTGCAAACGAATCCCCATTCCACTAGAAAATTCACAAAGGAAACAGGGAGCGTGTCTTGATAAAAGTTTGATCTGAGCAATGCATTCGTAAAACTTGCCTCATATAAGATCGTTAACATCATTATCTCTTATCGAGTGTACTATAAATGATTTTGCATCATAAACAAGGACTTGAGTAATTTTTAAACTATTTACGAGTGATATTTATGGTAGATTGTACAAGACGCGTGATCGCCACATGAACAACTTCCTTGTAACGAGTGCTACACCAGCTGACGGTGGGCTTTTATGTATCTCAGGTAGTGTCACCTTGATGCCCCGGAAAATCTATAGGTGCACACGTATAGCCCACAATATTTTCCTACCGATGAGTTTTCCTCGTAATGGAATATTATACTATTCACATACTTGAGTGCATTCGTTGTACCCTCTCTGGGGCGTCTGGGGCTAAAGGAGACATCGATAAACTCGAATATTGAAAAAATCGACCACCACACTTCTTGGAATGCCTCCTTAGATTTATATACTCGTACATATACTCGTATATCTCGTCGATAGATCGACATGATCGCGGATGTCAAAATCTCTTTTCGCCTAATCTGGATTCCGAACATGATGGATAACTATTCATATTCGACTTCACTTTATTCTTATTTGTTCTTACTCGGTCGGTTTATATTTGTGCATCGAGGAAGAGCCTAATAAAGACTGAAACATGTTTGCAATTAAAAAAAATAAGTGTTGTGAAGATACAAAGTGGAGACACACTGTTTGGCTATTAGGTTCAGTTTGAGAATGCCCTCGCAAGGCGGAACAAATGTGGCACTATTTATATCTTCTTCTTATTCTTAGTGTAGGCCTAGTGGCCTGTTTCTTAAGAGGAATTGGCCTTCTGCGAAGTCGACTCCCAGCTGTCGATCCATGTCTTTGGTGGTCTGCCCGGGGGTCGTCTACCATGGGGCTGGCCGTGTAACACAATGAAGGGGAGTCTAGATGGATCCATTCTCCTCACGTGTGCATACCAGTATCTTCTTCTTTGCCTTCCCCACCTAACGACATCCTCGACCTCGCATAACTCCCTTATCATCTCTTGCAGTGTCTTGCCAGATATATGAGCGCGTTTTATGTGATTGTGGTGTCCGCCCTGCACTCGATCGATGATTGGACTATTTATGTCATTTATTTAAATTAAATTCTAGTAAAACCACTAAACAATCGTGTTTACTATTATAAATTAATAATGAAGTTTTACAAAACGAATACCTCAACCATCAATAAAATTCAAAATATCATATATTTTAATTTATTTAAAAAAAAAATTGGTGTTTGAGATCATTAAACCGGTAACTTCTTCTTCTTCTTTTCGTCTCAATAGCAACAAAATATTCTTCTCTTACTCTTGTCATTGTGTGGAGAATTGCTGACTTTTTGTCGTTTCCAGGGGCGCTGAGTGTTATTGTAACACCAAACGTGGATTCACTCTGTACCTATTAGACTTCATTTGTTTATAATTTCAATTGTTTCCTTCATCAATTCAATATAGAGTATGCGTCTAAACCATCTTAATAGGCCTTTATTATTTTTCTTAAAGACGTGTCATTTAAATGTAAATATGCATTTATGTAATAATAAATTGTTAAACTCTTAGCCTTGTTGAACTCTGTCATTATTTATCATTTTTATTTTCTTTCAATCGATTCTCCCCTGTTTTCTCATTGAAATATCTCATTCACGAAACCGAGTTTATTCCAACGACGTGCCTATATGCTTACCATAATATAATACAATCAATCACGTCGAGTATGTTGTGTTAAATATTTCACTATGTTTACACTTCATAATTGATTCTGATGAGATTCATGTAATTTAATAAATACGATTAAATACTCTTGCACTTTGCATATATTATTGTCATCACAAACCATGTTTGCTCGAGGAAATTTCCATTGCAGTAAAAATTCAAAGCACGCCTATACTACACATAGCTCAATCACATATTAAAGTTATTTTACTACCCAATACTAGAGTTATTTCTTGTATATTCTTAACTTGTTAGTAAATTCACTATTTTTTTAAAAAGGATGTAGAATTCGATATCATTAATTGGATCGCAAAATTGAAATGGCAATGGGCAGGACACGTAGCCAGACAGCCAAGTTCAAGATGGACTCCCAAAAGTCTTAAAGTGGAGGCCATGGGAAAACAAATGGGGTATAAGTCGGCCACAGAAGAGATGGGCTGAAGATATTGTTGTGGTCGCCGGGAAAAAATGGATTGAAGCGGCACAGGATAGAGAAAAATGGAGACAGATGGAATAGGTCTACAGCCAGCAGTGGAGGGAAGGCTAGGAAGAAGAAGATAGCAGATTGGGAGAGGACGAATGGCGAGCTTCCAGCGCCATAAAACAGGATACACCCAGCTAAGGGAAGGTAACCCCGACAGAAAATTCTCCAGAGAAGGCAAGGGGATACCACTCTGGATATTTTTCCCCAGGTCCATGAGGCCTACTCAAGGGTGATAGTCAACGTTAGGGAGACCTGACAAGACACAGAGAGAAGAAGAAGATGATATTTTCAATGATATTAATATCAATTGATCTTAGTAATGCGCAAAATTAAATTTACCCAACGGGCATGGAAAAATCCATGTTGGGTATCTCGCTTAGAGACAATATACCCATTGTGGAAATTAGAAGACGCACCAGAGACACCTACATAGAGATACGCATTGCAAGGATGAAATGGCAATGGGCTGGGCATGTGTGCCGACGGGATGATGGAAGATGGAGCCAGAGGGTTTCTGAATGTAGTCCAAGGTTGGGTCGAAGAAGTGTCCGGAGACAGCCTATCAGGTGAAGCGAAGATATTGTGCGGACAGCGAGAGGGGCCTGGAGAACACTGGCGAAAGACCTAGAAGGATGGCGTGGGGGTAGAGAGGTTTACGTCCAGCAGTGGATGGAGACAAGCTGGTGAAGACGCGATGTATCAATATGTCTAAATGACATTTTGAAGGTGCCTTTGCAAGACGAGCATATTAATCCGTAAAACATTTTTTTTACTATTTGTTATTGCAATTTTTAATACGTATATTTTTTATTGCTTTTTAATTACGTGGGATAATTAGAACATACAGGCTTAAAGCTTGTTTAAGATATAAAGTATCGTTAATAATATAATATTTTCATAATATCCAACAAAAGTTTAACTAAACTTGATTTTAATCTCCATTTTCGAAATGTTTCAATTATACGCACAATCCTAACTAAGCAACAACTGTTGATTTTTTCCCAACACCCCTTAATTTAATATATAACAAATTTTTTTTTAGTTGTCACACTGATAATGGATGTTAACTGTCTGAAACATTTTGGTTTTAAATTGATAATGGGTTGTCTCATAAAAGAGTCTGTTTATGTTTTATACAACCAATTAATTAAATTTATTGTCGACCGGTTCTTGTTTCGGCGTGATGGTTTGTTTGATTTTCGAAGAAAAAAATGTAAACACGAAACAATTTCATCTGTTTCAAGTTACATATGTTTTTGATGCCTTCTATTTGATATCATTTTTTTTTTATCAAAAGACACTCTGGCGTGCGGTAGGTTTATTATGTATATTAATGGTAGGATTATGAGTTATAAAAATAAGAAATAACATTATACGACGTATTAATGTTGTCATTGACGTTAACGACTATTTTACAGCCGGAGGGTGTAAAAATTCTTATTGTTCTACCTAAACAGTTATTTCAGTTCATGGTCATCCATTTTGGCTATACACGTGGTTATTGTGAATGATACGTCAAAGTGGAATGTAGATACTAACTAACTAACTAACTAACCATCAAACCGTCTCCCCGGATGGATAGGCAGAAAGAATGGACCGCCATACTGTTCTGTCCTGACTTACTTCTCTCGATTCCTCTACATTCATACATCTTGTCATGCACGCACGTCGATTTCTCCGACTCCTCATGTGACCGACATTTAATATTTGATTGACTTGATCGTGCCAAGTTTTCTTCGACCTTCATCCTTTTGTACCTCGATTCACGTTGTTTATAAATACCTGCTTCACCATTCTGTCTTCACACATTCTTTTCATGTATCCAAACCATCTTAACGATCCTTTCATTATTTTGTTCATAACACCATCATTCGCACCGCATTCACTTCTTATATTTTCATTCGACACTCTATCGTATACAGAGTATCACACATTCGTCTAAGAGATCTCATTTCTACTACATTTATTCTACTTTCATCCTTCTTTTGCCAATTCCATGCTTCGCTTCCATACATAAGGGTCGGTTGAAGAACACCATTGTGCACTGCCATTCTTGCTTTTTTTGAATATTTGGATATTTTAAATATTATAAAATTGTTTACAAATATGTTCAGTTTTGACAGGTTACAATGATTTATTTTGGAACGTTTATGCTTTTGTTATAACAAATATAATGAATAAATTAAATTTTTTAAATAATATTTAAAAGTTTTTATTGGGGTTCGGTATTAACTTACAACAAAGGAAATAAATCAAAGATTGGACTTGACGTTAAATTTTAAATAATTTGATAATATTGGAAAAACGTAAATGTTTCAGAATTCGTAATAAATGTTTATGAAATATTATGTTTCGCTTTGCTGAGGTATTATCGAATGACATTTTTATATGTTTTGATAATGGCGAAACAAGCAATAATTATAAAATATTTAATTCACGTAAGACGGACGTCTTCATCAAAATATAATAAAATATTTATAAAAATTTCCTTTATAATACTAATTAGTTTAATTCTACTCGATTTTATGGCTGGTCCAGAAGCTAGCTAAGGCTACCAGAAAATAACGGCGAGCTTTCGAAACCGGTCGAAAGCATAATATCAAGTGGAATTAAAGTAAATGTGTATTTTAATGGATTTTTTTCCATTATTTACAATAATGGTGGTGGTCTAAAGGACACGACGCTTGGCTCCTGATCCAGGGGACTTGGGTTCAAGCCTGGATACGACCATATTCTTCCTTCATAATAATGAGCTGCATTCTGCTTATATTGAAGACGGTAGAATATATCCTAATGCCATTGATTCAAAACCTTGGAATACTCGTAAGTCCTTAAAACATATTAATAATGACATTTATTTGGACGTTTTTATGAGTATAAAACATTTTTCGATAACCAACGGCTAGAGTTGATTTGGTTGTAGCATAGTGTAGTATAGACGTAAATTTCTCTGGATTAGTTACTCTTTGAAACGGAACCTAAGGGCCTGCATCACTCAGCGCGCACCAGATTGGTACCGGGTGGGCGGAAAACGAGGCAGACCTAGAGCCACCTGAAAAAAAGAACCCTGCAGGACGATATTAAGGTGGCGGGCCTCACTAGATGTAGTGTTAGACATTAAAAGTCAATTAACAATTGGACAGTGACCGTAACGGGACCGTAACGTCACCGACGCAGCCTTGAATCTCACTGAATCGTTATCTCCAGGATCGGGCTCTTCAGTCACATGCGGACCCACAACCGTGAAAAACAGTGTTCCTCGGACACGAGGGACTGCCGATGATGACTTTTTTTTATCATTCTTTCATCATTCATTATTTTCGTGTGTCCAAACCATCTTAAGATCCTTTTGTTATTTTGTTCACAACAATTTTACTAAAGAATTTGATAAATAATAATATTATTGGCAATAAATACATTTATCTCACCTGTTTCGAATCCAGCTTGTTCCTTGATTTTTCTTAATATTTTCACTATTTACACTAATCAAACAACAAATAATAACTTTCTAGTGTTATTTTCGTTTAATCTTCAATGTCGTATAGTCTTATTTTTGTTACAAACATCTGGGTGGTGGTCTAGAGGACAGAACGCTTTTCTTCTGATCCTGGGAACTAGGTTCAAGTCTGAATATGACCCGCTCCTTTCTTCATATTGATGTGGAATTTTCGCTCACTTTGGAGATTGTTTTACCTAATATATTCTGATGCCATTGCTTTAAATCCTCTGTGATAGTCTTTAAAAAAACGTTATATTATTGTATTTATTATTTTGAACAAGCTGTCATAAAAAAATGTCTGCTAAAGAATTATATTATCTGTACTAAGAAAAAAAAATTAAATAGAACTTTTTCAAAGCTCGAAAAAGAATTTTGTTCATTTATTTACATTTTGTTAAATGTTCTTTGAATTGTTTCACCACTCTTCGCACATGTTTGAATTAGAGGAACTTTATAGAACTATTCTAGTACGTTTTCAATCGCATTTGCGTGCTTCCGGTATGGAGTACCACTTCCGATTCCATTCACACCGAACTTATTGAGCTTTGATCAACCTGCTTCTATTATATAAGCCCAGTTCGCACACCGCACCGTATTCCTAAATATCCATGGCAAAAATTCGCAAATATTAAATTAAATTTCATAATGTAATATACTCGTATGATAATTATATTTTTAAATGTTTATTTGAATAATGGACGAAGGGTCTGCTAAGAACATCTGAGATGAAGGTCCTAAGACCCATTACGGGAAAAACTCTCCGGGATCGTGTCCTTACCGAAGACATAAGAAAAACTTGCGAAATAGAGGATATCGTTCGGTGGAGTAGATCCAATACGAGAGACCATGTAGCAAGAATGGATATTACAGACTCGCATATACAACCGCTTACGAAATCCCCTCCGGACACCGTCCACCTGGAAGATCATCTAAGAGATGGAGATACAGCTGGTCCTCATCCAAGGAGACATGTCACAGATCGTCAGATCTTCTTCTTCTTCGCGTGCCGTATCAGGTCCTCCTGACGTTGGCAATCACTCCGGCGAAGGCTTCTCTATCTTGCGCAACCCGGAACAGCTCCCCCACATGTCTCATCCCGATCCAGTCTCTTATGTTGCACAGCCAAGACGTTTGCCTTCTACCAGGACCACGCTGATCTATTAAAATCTATTAAAATAAAATGGAGAAGAAGATTCGAATAATGAAAATCTTAAAACTCACATCAGAATTGGGTTGCATTTAAAAAAAGATGTTTTTATACTGTTTAATTGAAACACTGTTATTATATCACAACTTATTTATTTTCTATGAAATTGTCGCGACAGCTGTTTTTCCAACCAATGTTAGCATCATCGTGTGTTACAATCAACTAAATAATGTTTATTTATTTATTGATTTCTATAAACAGAAGTTCTGGCGGGTAATAGGGCTACGGTGGAATATGCTTTGCCGGGAAGTATACCTTTATAAAATGTCGTATACCCCCATCTTGCAATGACACCAGCAATACTACAGCCAAGTCCAACTCTTATTAAACCTCGGGTAATGTGATTGAAATTACCATCAATATCATAGCAAATAAAAATTGGGAGAATTACGAATTTCCTGCTCTATAAAAATTGAATTCACCCAGCTAGGGCAACCCCAATAGAAAATCCTCCATAGAAGGCAAAAAGAAACTGCTTACGTCATCACAATAAAGAGGAATTAATTACTCTCAAGTCATAGTCAACGTCGGGAGGGCCTGAAATCACAACGAGAGAAAAATACATAGATAATATTTTTTTTAAAATAAGAAATTCATTTGCGACATTGTTTGTATCAGACCAAAAAGCAAAAAGTATGGCAATGTTTCTTCCATATGTATCAGTAAATGCTACATCAATATTGTAATTGATATGAAGGATGCCGACTTCACATTTTTGTACTTTAATTACTCTCGCAACCAGCATCATTTGAGAAAGATGGTTCTGCACATCCGGAGTTAAGAGTGTTTCTTTCGGTCAACAATATAAGATACTCTTTAAATTATCATGTATTTTCGAGAATCCCATTTGAAGATTTTTCTCAATATTAAACGCTTTCACTTCGTTGTTCAAGTGGCAACATAAATATATTATTAATCGTGATGTTTAAGTATTAATACCTTCTTCTTTATCTCGGCGCTTCATCCCGGTGTGAGATTTGGCCTCTACAGCAATCCTCCTACGGCTCCTGTCCTTGGCCATCCTTCTTCATTCTCCAGGTTTTACCAGTTTCCTTCAGTCCTCTTCGACGCAGTCTGGCCACCTTTTTCTTCGTCTCTAAATTTAAATACCAACAAAGTATATATCTATAATATATCTCTTAGCAATGATACCACACTTTAATATAATTTAACAAAAAATCGTTTTGTCTCCATAATTTTAAAAGTATATTATCATTATAATTATGTCCATCTTAATTGTGAATATTGCCCTGTGTGTTTCGTTATGAAATCCTACTTCCGGTAATACGTAGCCCAGGCTACAAACATGACCTATATCAAGTTAACTACCTGAAACGCGAGTTCAGCATTTTGAATAGTAGAAAGGGTGAATTCTTTACATACCCGTTGAATTTAAGGGCTGTTTTATGTGTTCCCCTTTCTGCGGGTGGCTGAAATTTTGTGTGTCGATTATTGTTGTGTTGGGGTTTTGAGGATCGAACCTTAATTGTCCCGTCATACACAATGTCAAGATCGCTATTTTCGTATTTGCTCTGCAATTTCATGCACCGTTTATTTCAGAGTTCTGAAACTTTTTTCTGCTCATTTGTACCCTGCTCATTAATATTTTTTTTTTTTTTTTTTTTTTTTTTTTTTTTTTTTTTTTTATGTACACAACAGGTCGTTTGGACCCAATTACTGTGTACAATTTTTATTTTTTAGCTATTATATTGATTCTCGTGACATGTGATAGGTAGCCAATCTATCGCCATTTTATTGTCACGTGAATTCTACACCAGACCAAAGACAGTGTAACAATCACACTGCCATCGCCGGGAATCGAACCCAGGACCTTCAACATGGAAGTCAGAGCTCGTAACCACTCTGCCACGAAGGTCGTCTATTTGTATTTATTTAGTGGTTAAAACAATACACACTATTTACTTATATGAATTAGACCAGTGATTGTAAAAGTGGGCCATACCGCCCCCTGTTCCGCTTGAACGACTTTCATAATTAAATAAACTAGCTAGAAACAAATAATAAGCACAGTCCCTCTACACAAATAAAATTGGCATTAGATTAAACAACTTAGAAGCATTGGAAATAAAAAAAGTCCTTAGTAATTAAATAAATGTATCCTCCAGTCCAATATCCTCCAATCCAACCCTTATATATGGAAGCGAAGCATGAACTGGCAGAAGAAAGATGAGAGCAGAATAAATGCGGTAGAGATGAGGTCCCTAAGACGTATGTGTGGTAGAACGATGTACGACAGAATCTCAAATGCTGATATTAGGAAGGAATGTAGAGCGAAAGAAGGTATTATATTATGAACAAAATTATGAAGGGATCGCTGCGTTGGTTCGGACATATGGAGCGCATGGGTGAAGAAAGAATGGTTAAAAAAGTATACGTTAACGATGTAAATGGAGTAAGGAGTCGTTGTATACCGAGGAAAACATGGCATGACCAAATTAATCAAATATTAAAGGTTGGTCATGTCAGCAGCCAGAAGAATCGACGTGCGTGTATGACTCGATGTATGAATGTGGAGGAAGCTAGAGAGGTATGTCAGGATAGAGTAGTGTGGCGGTCCATTCTCTCTGCCTACCCCTGCGATGAAACGGCGTGATGGTTTGTTATTGTTGTTTTTGTCCAGTCCAATCTTAAATATGCTTCCATTATCGCATAATCACCCTGCAATTATTCCTAAGTTTACCCCCTCCCCTCACCTTTTGGCACATAATATTTAAGTAGTTTAATTTTTTTTTTTAATTCTCTTTCTACGATTGACACCCTCTCTCTCCCCACTGTACTTTGTAACTCTCTATTGTATTTAATTTTATAATAATTTAGTTTGTGTATAGCCCTGAGGAAGCTCGCTACAGAGTGAAACCGGTTGGCACTATTTACTCAAATAAAGTGGTTTTAACTAAGTGAAAAAGTGTTTAATCTTATTGTCAAATATGTCAAACCACCAAGCAATGGCTACGTATCAAAGATTTAATAATAAACTTCATGTCCCACGGCTCCAAGGAGCTTCGGATTTCGCCGATCTTTCTTTTGAGATCGTGGGACCGGCGACGTGGAACAGACTGCTCTACCATATTCGCAATCAAGACATTAAAAGAATTTTCAGGGGATCTCTTAAACCTTCTATTTTTAGAGGATCTTTCAAGACGAAGATCGCCGTTGATGTGATTGTCTCACTAATTAATAACGTCAGTTTTTTAGAAGTTTTATTATATTTTATGGGAATGACATGTTTCACCGTTCTATGGCATTATCAAATATGCAACGTTCGGAACACTCGGAAACAAACAATGTCAAATTATTCAAAATATCCGAGTTATGTATTCGACCACGAATCAGTTGAAAAAATTAACCCCCGATATTTATGTTTAAACTATCTGTGATCAAGACATTTTAAATATATTCAAAATTATTACCTGATATTTTATCAAATAGGTTCTTGTTTCAATTAAAAAAATATGTAACGCCTCAAAACTCAAATGTATTTCGATTTGTTTAATGCAAAATATATATACGAGTATGTAAGCTCACTTCTTCTTTCTGTGTCTTGTCAGGTCTCTCTAACGTTGACTATCACCCTTGAGTAAGCCTCATGGTGATGACCTGCGGGAAAATATCCAGAGTGGTATCCCCTTGCCTTCTCTGGAGGATTTTCTGTCGGGGTTACCTTCCCTTAGCTGGGTGTATCCAGTTTTATGGCGCTGGAAGCTTGCCATTCGTCCTCTCTCTATCTGCTATGGCACTAAGTAATATGTGCCACATTGCCTGGGGTTCGTGGGATCTTTAAAATACCTCTCGTGGACGCTAGAGAGTTGGACTTGATAGTAGTGTTGCTGTTGTAAATGCAACATGGCGCCTTCCGACATTTTGTAGAGGCTTATTTTCCAGCAAAACATACCCCATCGTAGCCCTACTACCCTTTTGTACCCCAATTCAAAAATTTGTTTTGAAGAATATCATGTTTCGCGTTGCTGAATCATTATAATAAAACACGCTACCTATAAATATATCACCATTTTTTATAAATCCCAAATTTTTATTTTAAATGTTTTATATGGAGATTTACACTGTTGTTCAACCAACAAAAACTATAGATTTCGATATAAAGTTTAACATCGCTCTAGTAACACTAAATTCTTCACAGTATTTTTATATAATTGCTTATAATCAATACGTATCTGGGAAGCATGTTTACAAGATACGGAAAAACGGAGAAAGACATCGAAAGAAGGAATGGTGCTGGGAATAAAATGAATGGCGCACTCAAAGTCATTACTGCAAATAGAAATACGAGTATACCCACCGAAGCAAAGATGGCAGTATACAATGGAGTTCTAGTGCCAACCCTCATGTATGGAAGTGAAGCTTGGAGCTGGCAAAATAAGGATGAAAGCAGGATAAACGCCGTAGAAATGAGATCACTAAGAAGAATGTGCAGGAAAACGTTGTACGATAGAATAACGAATGATAAAATAAGAAAGAAATGTAAGGTAGATGACTGCATCGTGGATAAAATTAAAAAATGATCACTAAGGTGGTTTGGACATATGGAACGAATAGATGAGAGTAGAATAGTTAAAAAGTTGTACACAAGCAGCGTGAGTGAAAAAAGAAGCCGAGGACGACCGAGGAAAACATGGCATGACCAAATTAATCAATTACTAAAAGGCGGTCACATTCGAAGTCGGAATAATCGACGTGCGTGCATGGTACGATGTATGAATGTAGAGGAAGCCCGAGAGGTATGCCAAGACAGAGCATTGTGGCAATCTATCCTTTCTGCCTACCCTACCTGTAAATGGCGTGATGGTTAGTTAGTTAGTTAGAATAATTTTACTTCATTGTTTCGATAACTACCGGTTATTCATCCCCTTGTTTTCAACCCCTTGTTTACCCATCACCGTAATTTGCAAAGGCACACACTTCATTCTGGCATTTGATAAATTGAGTTTTATGTGATTCCGAGCGAAAAATAGTATTTTCAATTATTCTCGAGGTTGCGGGTAATTAATAGACACTGTGTTCATACATAAAACATATACATTTACATGCTCGGGTTTTACACAAATTATAAATACACCGTTTCATATAATCACCTTACTTGGAGTAATTAATACGAATGAAAACGTCAGTTTTCTAGAAGTTTTATTATATTTTATGGGAATGACGTGTTTCGCCCTTCTAAGGCATTATCAAATGATATAATTACTTGGAGTAATTTATTCTTACGATTATTTTTTTAGAAATTACTAAACCTTTTTCTATTATTATGTAAATGTTCGTTTTCTAAAAGTTGTATTATATATTGTTTTTTGAACAATGATGTAAAACTCCATATTAAATAATTAATACGAATGAATAAATTTATGTTTACCTAGAAGTTTTCTTATATTTTTTGTAGGATGACATGTTTCGCCCTTCTAAGGTATTATCAAATGACATTTGATAATGCCTTAGAAGGGCGAAACATGTCATCCCCCAAAAAATATAATAAAACTTCTAGAAACATACAAGTTTTTTCATTCATATTGATTAGTTGTATTATATTTTATGGGGGTGATATATATATTAAAATATACTTACTAACTAACCATCACGCCGTTATCTCGGAGGGGTAAGCAGAGAGGATTGACTACCACACCGCTGTCATGACATACTTACAAGTTTCCCTTACATTCATATATTGCACGCCCGTCGGTGTTTTCGACATCTAATGGGACCACCTTTCAGTATTTTTAATACCAAGGAAAGCATTCATATTTGAATATGTCATGCTTTCCTTGGTCTTCTACAACTTCTCTTTACTCTCGCACTGCTTGTATGTAACATCTTAACCATTCTTATCTCATCTATTCGATCCATATGTCCGAAGCATATAAAATACGAGTATTAATGTTTTTATTAAAATTTCTTGGTAGAAGTTCTTCTGCTTTATTTAGGACTGTGTCCTGTTATTTCTCGTATCTTGTTCCTGGGATGCAGATGTCCAGCTGTCTCACCATCTCTTAGGTGGTCTTCCAGCTGGTCGATTTCCTGTTTGTACTTTATTTGCGGCTATATTTATTACTCTTTCAGAACATGCTCTTTCCACATGATCTCTCCAGTAGCGTCTTCTCAGTCTTCCCCATCGCACGACATCTTCCACATTGAGAGTCTTCATTTCTGTGGTTCTTAGGTAGAAGTTCATTGTAAATAATAAATTAAATTATTAACGTATTATGAACGCACGATTGCTTTTTCGGTTTTACATTGATTTATTTATATAATATATACAAATATATAAACAATAGTGACAAATTCGTTTCGCTTTGCGAGGGCATTCTCAAACTATTATATAGTAATTTGAGAATGCCCTCGCAAGACGAAACGAATTTGTCACTATTGTTTATATATTTTTATTCATAAATAAATCAACTTTTCCAGATCAGCTAGAACAATACAATACGTCATTTATAACAAAAGAGTATTTTTTGTTTTGCCTTCTTCTAGAGGTAAGGCGCGATTAAAACTTGCTTATGAGGACGCAGTTTCACCGGTTTGCAGTGTATTAATGTGCCATACAATCATTATTTGCAACTAAACTTCCTTGAAAGTGTTTGGGATATATTCCTTCTGAAATAGCGTGTACGCCATGACCCACTTATCAAGAAAGCATATTATTTGATATCTCCTTCATTTATATGAGATTAATGCAGTGTTTTATGCATTTGATGTTTATCTTAATTTGCTTTATTTATGGCGTATTATATATTTTTTTAAATTTCTCCTAAGGGGGTGCTTAAATTTATATGCCTTGAAAAAACATAAAATTACCATTGTAAATGATTTTTAAAATTATGTCATACTTGTTTTGACCGGTTCAAATTATTTTGTTATAATTTTAGTTTTAAATTAAATTCAGAATATTTTATATATTGTTTCGTAAGGAGACTAGATAAATAAACTCATTTAAATACAATGCAACAGTACAATTACGTAGATTTTAAGATATCATACAACATATTTTTTTTGGGATCTTCGGAAAATCTGAGTAACTCGTATTTTTCGACCGACGTTTCTTAGATCGTTGCATTCTCCATCTTCAGGGTAGCTATGACATAGCTACCATGAAAACTGCAACGATCTCCGAAGCGTCAGTCGAGAAAGACGAGTGACATGAATTTTTCAAAATCCAAAAAAAACGGAAATTATTTGTTTTATAAAAATAATTT
The DNA here is from genome assembly GCA_022606425.2 of Lepidostoma basale. Taxonomy (NCBI): domain Eukaryota; kingdom Metazoa; phylum Arthropoda; class Insecta; order Trichoptera; family Lepidostomatidae; genus Lepidostoma; species Lepidostoma basale. The sequence continues at coordinate 67,923 of JAHDVF020000812.1, read as the reverse complement.
AAATCAACTCCGTATATGAGAAAAATGCATTAATATGAATAATTAGAATGAAATAAAACGATGTTTTTTAACTACTTCCACTTTTATCATTATTTCTACAACGATCGGTTTCGCCAGGCTCAGAGATATCGACAGACTGGTTTAGAATGAATAAAGTATTTCACTTTCCTTTTTATAATAACTATTGTTTGTAATTATTTTCTTATTATTATTTTATTGAGTCGATTTTCACATCACCAAATCGATATAAAGGGTATAGCCCGTAAAGCTATCATATTGATTTTCATGACATGTGATAGGTAGCTAATCTATCGCAATTTTATTGTCGCATGAATTCTACACCAGACCAAAGACAGTGTGAGTATCACACTGCCATCGCTGGGAATCGAACCTGGGACCTTCGGTGCAGCGGTCGTAGCACTTGCCACTCGGCCACGAAGGTCGACTTTGACTTGAAAACTTCTATAATTTTTGATAATTGATGATTTCCGTTATTCATCCGCTGTAAATTGTTTTAGTTGAATATTGGAATTATCGATGTGTTTGCTCTACCTTGCGATGGCTGTTAAGGAATCACGAGGAGTAACTAATAAGTCAGGATTGAAAATCATAAAATCAGTTTATTTCGTCAATAGACATTACAAAATTAATGTTAAAATATTGAGAACAGGTAAAATAATGTATTATATATAGTATACTACCAAAAACGCATGAGAGATGGTTCGACATTAGCAAGACAAGATACTCTTCAAAATCAAAATCATTTGCCTTCTGAACGTACTTTCATTAATACGAAAGACGTCGATCTCCGTCTTTCTGATCTTTCGATCTGAAAGAGCCCGCGTTCAGCAGATTAATTGTCCTTCCCACCGGTGTCACCGGAGGCAGGTTAGTTCTGGCGGCCGGTAGGTAAAACAATCTATGCTGTCGCTGTCGGGGTTACATATCTATCAGGAATAAAAAGCCGAACACCCTTCGGCACGGCCGAGTTTCGTCTTTTAGTCTATCGCTTATGTGCAGCAGCGCGTTGGTTAGTGGTAAAAAATGTTTGTATTATGTGCTTCTCGCAAATTGAAGCTATTTTATAACTGGAGAGAAACATCTCATTAACTTTCATAACCATTGATACAATAACGTATTATTTTCTAACATTTTCTCGGATATGCACTTCCTGCTCTGCATCTCGTAGCTTTACACACACGGGTACGTAAAAAATAAATTGAATGCACTGAGAACTGAGATTATTTCACGTTATACAACTGCCTGAGCGTATGCGGTCTGCTCCAAAAATAAGCAAATAAAGTGAATGGTTATAGTAAAATAGGCAAGTACCAAAAATAAAAAAACAAAAAAATTTATGTATGAACTTTTGTTCTATGTAATAAATAACTTAGTAACTAACTAACCATCACGCCGTCTCCCCGAAGGGGTAGGCAGAAAGAATGGACTGCCACACTTTTCTTTCCTGACATATTTCTCTCGCTTTCTCAACATTCATACAGCGTGTCGTGCACGCGCGTCGATTTCTCTGACTCCTCACATGGCCGACATTCAATATTTGATTTATTTGATCGTGCCACGTTTTCCTCGGTCTTCCTCTATTTCTGGTTCCATTTACATCATTAACATATGTTTTTTTTACCATTCTTTCTTCATTCATTCTTTCCGTATGTCCAAACCATCTTAATGATCCTTTCATTATTTTGTTCATGACACCATCATTCGCACCGCATTCACTTCTTATATTTTCATTCGACACTCTATCATACACAGAGTATCCACAAATTCTTCTAAGAGATCTCATTTCAACTGCATTTATTCTACTTTCATCCTTCTTTTGCCAGTTCCATGCTTCGCTTCCATACATAAGGGTCGGTAGAAGAACACCATTGTTCACTTTCATTCTAGCTTTTTTTGATAGGTTTTTGTTTGCGATGACAACTTTAAGTGCACCATTCACTTTGTTGCCTGCCCCAACCCTTCTTTCAATATCCCTCTCCACTCGCCCATCTCTTGTAAACATACTACCTAAATACACGAACTCAACTACTTGCTCCGAATTTTCACCATTCACGCTAATGTTGCAGACTGTCGTGGTTTCTTCCTTTTCAAAAATCATTACCTTGGACTTATTAACATTCGCTTATGTAATAAATATATGTAATATAAAACGAAACTGCATACTTAGTTTTTTTTTTGGTACCTAGTGCCTGTTTTACTTCAACATTTCAAGTGTAGGTATTAATATAATTTAACATTGATAAAATTATCAGTTAGTAGAATATTTATAGGCAATATAACTTCCTTTTTTCAAAACTTAATAAAACCCATTGTATAAATCCGAAATTTTTTATTTGTTTTTTATAATGTAGGCACATACCTAAGTTTTGTTTTACTTAGTTTTTGAAGATCAAATCAGGTAGGTGATGTCCCACATTCTCCATACACTGAGTAAACCGATTTCTGGCGTTTGTCATGACTCTTGCCAGCATATCAGGCGTTAACTTGGCAATTTCTTCCTGGATGTTGGTCTTCAAATCTTTAAGGGTCCCTGGACGGTTCACATAAATACCGAATTTCAAAAAACCACATAGAAAAAAATCACAAGGGGACAAATCGGAAGAGCGGGCCGGCCACTCCAAATCTCCCCTTATTGTGAGATGAGGCGCTCTGGGAAGTGTTCCCTCAAAACAGCCATCGATGCTCTTGCAGTGTGTGCCGTTGCACAGTCTTGTTGGAACCAAGTGTCCCCTAAGTCCAACTCATCTAGCAGTGGGACAAAAAAATGTATTATGTGAGAGTGACATGTTCATACTTGGGTTTTGCACCACATTTGATAAAACCATAGAACCTTGTTGAGGAAGCGAGAGAAGTTTGTTTAGAAAGAACTGTTTACGGGTCCATTCTTTCTGCCTTCCCCTTCGGAGAGACAACGTGATCATTAGTTAATTAGTTAGTATACAAAGTATATAAAAAATAAAAAGACAAAAGAAACATCTGCAACACAAAGTATGGCGAACATAGAAGAAAAAGTATTCATGCTTATGTAAGTTGATTTTTCGAGTCAATTATGTCTCATTTTTGTAAAATAAAAATGATGAAAATATTTTTTTTTTTTTGTAAAAAAATCCTTTTAAAATGTATGTTATATTTAGTTAAAATCCACTAATGAATATGTCTGCGACCGGATTCGGCAGCTTGTTGCCATCTTCTGGTGCAGCAACGAGCTGCCGAAGACACAATCATTAGTGGATTTTAACTAATATAAATTTATTATAAATGTTTTTTTTTATGTCACGGTAGAAGCTCAAAATAATAATGTAAATAATGAAAAAAAATGTAAAAAAATGCTTTTTAAAAGGGTTGCAAGTACGTAATATGAATCCCAATGTTCTAAGGGATTTGTCTAACATGTTATCAAAGTGACTCACGAAAGTGAGTTTCGAAACCATTATGACTCAGATATCTCGCACGCAATCTGAGTTTGATATTCTTGATCTACTGATAAAGTATTCATGCTTATGTTAGTTGATATTTCGAGTCAATTATATCTCATTTTTGTAAAATAAAAATTATGAAAAAAAAAAAAAATTGTAAAAAAAAATCCTTTTAAAATGTGTGTTATAAAAGGCGTTAACAATTTGGAATTCCATAATGACGGATTTTTAAAAATTAAAACACTCTTTTTTTCCACTTTTGAGTTTATTTTTCTCGACATGTTTCGAAGGCCTACCTTCATCATCGGGAGAACAATATAAAATGTTTATATCGTTCTCCCGATGAATGTCGAAAATATGTTATATTATATTAAGTTAAAATCTACTAATGTTTTTGTCTTCGACCGGATTCGGCAACTCGTTGCCACCTTCTGGTGCAGCAACGAGCTGCCGAAGACACAAGACACAAGCCTAAATATACTTTTTAAAAAGATTTTTTTACAATTTTTTTTTTCATTATTTACATCATTATTTTGAGTTTCTACCATGACATTAAATTTTAATTATTTATATTAAATTTATTTTAGTTAAAATCCACTAATTTTTGTGTCCTCGGCAGCTCGTTGCTGCACCAGAAGATGGCAACGAGCTGCCGAATCGGGTCGAAGACTGATTTTAACTAAATATACCTTTTTAAAATATTTTTTTGCAATTTTGTTTTCACTATTTACATTATTATTTTGAGCTTCTACCATGTAATTAAAAAAAATAACTAACTAACTAACCATCACGCCGTCTCCCCGAAAGGGTAGGCAGAAAGAATGGACTGTCACACTTTTACTGATGCGGCACTCCATCCTTCTCTTTTCGCCCCGCGGGAGACGCGGTGTGATGGGTTGCGAACCTCATCGCCACCAATAGGCATCTCCCGCGCACACTTCGATCGTCCAACACCCATAAAATAAATCTAAAACAAATAATATAAAATACAATGATATAAAAAATAAAATTAAAAATAAAATGTGTTCTTAATGATGGTGGTATATAAAATGATCAAATCACTCTCACGCCAAGTATTTATGCACCTGTAGTGATAGTGACATGCCCGTAAAAAAGCAAATATCACCACAAAGTCACGGCGCTATAATCGTCCGGATAGTGCGGGCATGATGGATTCTGTCATATTAGTGAGCTGGATCTGTCCCCGCTAACGCCGGACACGCAGATGGCCCGGCGGGCGGGCGGGCGGGGGGAGGGGCGTCCAGACGGCAGGGGTCGGAGGGGGGTGCATTCCGGGGGCCAGTGGAAAACTACTGAACGCAGAGCAGTGGTTCGCAAACATGGGTCGCGGGCTAAATATATTATTTTTATTTAAAATCATTGCATGATTTTTATTTATTCAAATTTTTATTATTATTATTATTATTATTTTGTTGGAAAAACTCCTTACATCATTACAGCGCGAGCCAAATCGATGTAAAGGGTGAAAAAAGGAAAATCAAAGGAAATATACATAGAACCTTATGAATAGGAATATGCCAGTTATTTCCTTGCTGCCTATATCGTAAGGGTATTCACGAATTCGCCATAATTGCATCCAAACAGGTCTATCTTTTTTGCCACCTCATTTAAAAGACGAATCGCTTTCAATACAGGAGAACTTCAAAGGGCCTCTGTGCGGCAATTTGGGGCATAAAATAATATATGCCCCTTGCTCTGCTATAACTGTGGGGAACGGATAGATATAGTTCTCTCAGTATTATTGGATTGTAAATACCTCCGGATAATATTATAGTTTTAAAAAAATGGTTTCCTAGAAAGATCATTCAACGAGTTTCAAGAGTGTTAAAATCCAACATTCCTGAGAGAAATAGTGAGGAGTACAAAAAAGGATAATATTTAGTTATACTCCCTGATGTATAAATATCTCAAAAATCGTTCCGGATCCTTTCTAGTTCCAAAATGACTGTTCTTTCTCTGGGGTCCCAAATGAAATAAAATCATGATCATAAAAGACTTGCAATTCCAGGGTTTGCAATTATATAATATTATTTTTAATTAAATTAAAAACATAGCGAATAATAATAAGAAAGAATTACAAATAATATCACTAATATAGCATCTCTGAGGCAGCTCCCACTATCACGAATATGTCGACCTCCGAGGCGACAAACATACGTTTTTTTTCGCATTGTTTATCAATAACCAATATTTTTTAGCATTCAAGCAAGTATTTGATCCTCTTTTGGACATCTTGTATTTTCTTGGTATATAGGTATATATATAGGTATCTTTATATTTATATCTCGTATATACATAATAAATCTTCTGTACAGGCATATGTAGTTGAACTCCTCCTGGACAGATTTTGATCACATTTTTTGTGCGGTCCCTGGATGGTGACCGTTCTAACCTTCTGGGAAGTTCATTTTTTATTTTATTTTATTTTATTTTATCAATATTTTTATTATATCAATAACATATATGTAAAAGAAACATTTAGAATAATTAAAATAAGGCCAATTACATGCTACCACAAATTAAAAATAATAGTTAACAATCAACAAATCATAGTGAGAAACAAGATTGAATAATTGACCAGAGAATAAGTCATAGTTATGTTTGTTTACCATAGATGGCGCTGATGTCGAATCATGTGTTTAACCATGCGCAAATCACTTGCGTTGTAGCGTGGCGTATTAAGATAAAAACAAAACAACCTTTTTTGAAATTTCAAACTCAAAATGTCATTTAGTATATAGTTTATCGAAAATACGAATATCGAAAAAATGTTTACTAAATCAGCTTATAGCAGGCAAGCCAACGATCGGGCAGGACAACATGTATCGGGTCCGCTAGTTATATATCTTTTTTATCTTATCTTCTCCTGAGCCTTCTCTCAACTCCAACAGTGTCCATTTTTCATTATCTTGCGCGACTCTCACCCATCTTCTTTCCCCGACTATAATTAGGTCGTCAGTCCATCTTTTTGGGCTCGACCGATGCCTCTTTTTCCTTCCCATGGTTTCCACGTCAAGACTCTGGGTGTCCATCTGTTTCCTGTCTAGCAACATGTCCTGCTCATTACCGCTTTAAATTGGCAACATGGTCCATCACATCGATAAGCTTTGTCCGGCATCTTTTGTTTATACAATTAACAAATTATATAGATTCTTTCTGTACATAGTTTGACTGCTATACCGAAGATCCCGGGTTCGATTCCCGGCGATGACAGTCTGATTCTCACACTGTCTTTGATCTGGTGTAGAATTCACGTGACAATAAAATGCGATTGATTATTTACTTATCATGTGTAATGAGAATCAATATAATAGCTAAAACAAAGTGTATACCGTAACTGAATCCAAACGACCTGTTGTATAAAAAAATCAACAATTTTAAATCGGGTGGTGGTCTAGGGGACGGACCTCTTGACTCCTGATTCAGAGGACTTAGATTCAAGCCTGGACACGACCAGATTCCTTCTTCATAATAATGAGCTATTTTCTGCTCATCTTGGAGATTGTAAAATAGATTATTATACTTCTTCGTCTTATTCTTCTTTTAATAGATCTGACGATCTGTGACACAGAAATCATGTCTTGTCGGATGATGAGATCCAGCTGTCCTTCCATCTCTTAGGCAGTCTTCCAGGTGGGTGGTGTCCGGAGGGGATTTCATAAGCGGCTGTATATGCAAGTCTGTCACCATCCCTCCAGTATCTTCTTCTGGATCTACTCCACTGAAAGATATCCTCCATTTCGCAAGTTTTTCTTATGGCTACGTTGCGGACACGACCTCGGAAAGTTTTTCCAGTAATTATTATACAATTGACTAAAATCTTTGATGATTGTCTTAAAAAAAAAAAAAACATGTTTTTCGTGCACAATATATTTTTTTAATTCTTTATTTTGTATCCGCAGCTTTACTAGCTCAAATTAACATAACCTTTTCGTGATAATTGTATGATTTTTGCATCGCTTTTATATAAACTTTATTTTTGCCAATTGAAAAGTTTTGTTTTAGGTTATTTATAAGTTTATTGTTTCGTATTACGTTAACTTTCTTGGTTCCTCCTGACCTTGCTACTCCACCCGTACAGCTATGCGCCAGTATTGGTGTGGCCTAATGTTATCGCGGGCATCGTACCACAAAAACGTTTTGATACCATCTGGGTATTTTCCACTCCATTCCAATCTTTTTTTATACTATGCATCGGAAATAATAAATTTAATAGGTTTATGGTTAATCAAAATCTAACGCGAATACAATTGTGTTTTAACGACGTCATTATGGCAATCAAAAAGCATTATTTTGATATCATTATATGTACATATTAATTTTTTGCAAAGTTTATTTAATTTGATTTCGGTTGGAGGAATTCTCATACTCATATTTAAAAAAAAACTTTTTTTCTTATTTATTGTAAACTTTGACAAATTTAATTAATACGATTGAAAACTTCTATTTTTGATAATACCTTGCAAGGCGAAACATGCCAATCCCACAAAATAAAATAACACTTTCAGAAAGCAGACGTTTTCATTCGTATTAGTTATTTTTCAATAATATAATAAATTTTGTAATAACATACTATGTATATTATTACAAAATTATTATTAGAAACTAACATGTGAAGTTTGGTGTTACAGATTAACATATATACAACTTCCAAAAATTTGTCAGACATGGTGGTCGTAAGAAAGGTGGAATGGGGAATGTTGTATTACATAAAGCGTGCGCTTAACCCAACCAATGATAGGTCATAAGTCCTGTAAACACCTCCATCACCATATTCTGTTTCCAATTTGCACCTTCGTCTCTATTGAGATACAATTAATTATTGTGTATACTTAATTAAGTATCTCAATTTATTTTGGTGAAATATTTCTAATATTTTGGTGAAATTTATCACAACCCTGTTGATAAATTTTCAATGCTAAAAAGTAATTAAAAAAAAAAAAAATTGGTTTGCGACCGGAGATTAAATTCCACTGTAATATAAAACTTTTGAAATACGTTTTTAACACAGATTTGATATTCTTTTATTTGTAGTTTTTATGCATGCAGTGTTATAAACGTTCCAAATTCAAATTTTTTTTAATGAAATTTAAAATATACGAATGTGTAAAAAAAAATACGTAACATGGACGTTTCGAAACAAATTTATCTAAAAAAATAATGTAATGACGAAAAAACCGGAAACAAAAGAGTATTGTTAAAGTTAGAATAAATTATTTAAATAATTTCATAGAACATTGTTTTTTTTTTTATTCTATTAAAGCGGACATAAATATTGATGATTGGCGTCATACAACTCATTGTTTATTGTGCATCTGAAACTTGATAGTAGTGGCAACATTCGCAATGATAAGCAGATAGAGCACTCGCCCGGAAAGCAAAAGGTCGCAGGTTCGAATATTTTCAAAATCGATTTATAAAAATAAATTAAATTACTAATTTTATTATCATCTTACCGTCTCTCCGAAGAGTTATGCAGATAGGGTTGATCGACTCAGTGTTGTATCCTGGCATATTTCTCTTTATGCGCGTGACAATTTTCAACCTAAAATGTGAGGTGTCATAAAAATCACAAAACGATTGATTGATTAAGCGCTTTTTAGCGTCGATATTCCTCGTTTTCGTTATTCTTTCACACTTCATTATTTTCTTGTATCTATATCATTAAACTTGTGCTTTTATTATTTTGTTTAAAACCATATATCCGTATTATGCAAGATCTCGGATTCATCTATGAGAGTAGGCTGACTTTTCGTGCACATACCGAGAGGATTTGTGACATTTCACTGATGATATTGGGCTTCATCATTCGGACCGGAAGAGTTTTCAGAGATCCCAATGCGCTCAGAGTCCTCGATACATCACGTTGGTTCGGAGCAGACTCGAAAGTGGTTCCTGATATGGAGTCCTCACGAGGCGAGATATTCCGTTATGCTGGAGAGGGTTCAGAAAAAAAATCTGAGGCACCTATCTCTACGTGAGGGAGTATGGTAGTTATCCGTGGCTCTATCCCACGGCATTTCTTTTTGGAATGCTCGGAATCAATTCTTTACAGCTTCGAAGAGATGGACATCTCATTACCAATTTCTTTAATTTAATCAGGGGATATTTCGAGAACTCGGCCGTGCTAGAGGGTATTGGTATTTTTGTCCCTGATAGATATCTCCGACAGCGACAGCACAGATTGTTTTACCTACTTGTAGTCTGCCGAACGCGGTCTCCTCGGAGATTGTACTGTGTGTAATGTCTTTTAAGTTAATAAACTGATTTGATTTGATTATTAATTGCGAATTCAACAATGCCTCAAATTTAGCTTCATACATTCGTCTGAGAGATTTTGTTTATATCAAATTGTTTATATCAAATTGCACTTTCGTCTATCTTTTGCCAGTTCTGTCCATCTTTTTCTTCCCAGCCTTGTTCCATTTACTTGGGGTCGACTCCAGGACTGTCCATCCTATGTGGCGTATGGTGGAATCCGATCTCTTTCTAGACTCCTTTGAATGAGTCCCATCCACGTGAACTTGGGCCAACCACGTCCTTAGAATCGCTTGTTTGTTTCTATCACTTTTCTTGTAACCTGGTCAACTGAGCGCTGCATGACATGGCTGAACCATGAAACAAGCCTTTAAAGGTAGAAATTGGAATTAATCATTGCAAAATATTTGTGCTTGATTGCAAATATAATAAATCGTTGTGAATGCTTTCGGCTATAAGTTGTGTTATCAGCATGCATTTGTAAATGAGGTAGTATAGCACTCAAACACAAATAAAATCTCATATTCTCCGTCATAGGATCCATTTACATCTACATACACACTTCATGAATGAGCACGATTATCTTTTGAGTACTTCGTATAAAAAAAAAAACGTTATATCAGGTAAGTTTAAGCCGACTCGCAGTTAATAAACTAATTTTCTTATAAATAATAACTTGGATTTGGACTTGGATCTTCTGGCTTACAGAGGTTCAGCTCTAATGGCTATTCCTCTTACGTCTGTAGGAAACATTGTTGGAATGTGATTTGGTAGTGGTATGGCCCGGAGTGTCCCTCCGAAAGAGGGCGAGGGGGGATTTAGGGTTTATGATAAAGTCTTACATTATTGTCAAGGAATGGAAGACCAGTTAGGGTTGGGATTGTATTTATAAAAAAAGTCTGTTCTCGAGGGGAAGATAAGAGGAGCAATGCCTGGATGGAGTTGTGGTAGAAGATAGCATCCTGCGTGATACCATTTTGTTTGACGGAGTACGTAGTGGGCTAAATAATTTTCAATTTATTTATAAGAAAAAAAAAATATTTACAAAAAATTATGGTTTGTTTTTAATAAAAGTTTTATTCTATTTATTATCCTTAAAACAACTAAAATCGATCGTTACTGGACGAAAAAAAAATAGTGGAGTAAAATCAAATATTTAGTTTTTTTAACACATTTTTATTTCTATCACTGTTATTTTACTTTAACCAAGATATTTCACCATAACTAGATTTAATTATATAAATATGAATAAAATTTTATCTAGGATTATATTGGGTAGTAGATTATCAAACATAACCCTTGATATCGAATTCAGTTAACGTAGGTTCGATCCCGAAAAGTATCCATGTATTTTGTAACACCCAGACATTTCCTTAATTATTTTTATGTATACATGCATCTTTTTCTTATTCGTATCATTGTAAGCTCGTATGATGTTGTGATTATACTTCTTCTTCTTCTTCGCCGTATTAGGTCCCCCCGACGTTGGCAATCACTCCGGCGAAGGCTTCTCTATCTTGCGCAACCCGGAACAGCTCCCCCACATGTCTCATCCCGGTCCAGTATCTTATGTTGCACATCCAAGACGTTTGCCTTCTACCGGGACCACGCTGCCCCTCAATTTTTTCCACCAGTTGGAGCAAACTGTATTTATCTCCTCGTAGAATGTGACCTAGATATGAAATCTTACGGACCTTTAAGTCCTTTAGCAGTTATCTACTACAATTGGCTCTCCTTAAAACCTCCAAATTGCTGACGAAATCTGTCCACGGTATGCGAAGCATTCTCCTGTGCAACTACATCTCGATTGCTTCCAACCGGTTCATAGTGTGAACTTTTAGGGTCCAAGTCTCCGAGCCATAGAGAAATACAGACCAGACATAGCACTTCAACATTCTCTGTCTTAGTTTCAATACTTCTTCTTTCCGTGTCCTGTCAGGTCTCCCCAACGTTGACTATCACCCTTGAGTAGGCCTCCCCGTCCTGGACAGCTCGGAACAGCTCCCCCACAGTCCTTAGCCCCGTCCACTCTCGGATGTTCCTCAGCCAGGAAACCCGCCTTCTCCCAACACCTCGTCGACCCTCAATCTTACCCTTCAAGATCAGATCCAATAGTGCGTACTTTTCGCTTCTCGGAACATGGCCCAAGTAGGACACCTTACGGACTTTGATGTTGCTCAGCAACTCTCTGTCAACTCTGGCTCTATGGAGAACGTTTGTGTTGCTGACCATGTCAGTCCAGGAGATGCGTAACATCCTTCGATGTATCCACATCTCAAAGGCCTCCAATTGGTTCATAACATTGACTTTAAGGGTTCATGACTCCACCCCGTATTCCCAGTTTTCCATCCAGTTTCAATACTAATAATCGCATATTCTCTCTTTTTTTCTTGCCACTATTGTGGAGGAAGGTTTGGGCGAAATTGTGTTGTTTCCACGTGCGCCAGATGTTAGTTTAGGTAGTTTCCATAATACCACATAAAACTTCCTTGTTCTTTATACATGATAAACTTTTTGATTCTATATACTGTTTATATTACAACATAGTACAAGTTTAAGAACCACAGTAGCACGTGTATCAAAGATAAATTATTTTTGTATTTTCTATAAATGGAAACTGACTTATATCAACAGAATATATGGATCATACTCACATCAACAGAATATATGGATCTAAATATGCTGTGTTTTATTTTGCGAAGTAGTCGGATCTCCATAAATCTGAGAATACTGTGCTACTCATTGCTTTGGAGTCAAATTAAGCGTGGTTCGGTGATAGGTAATTTTCGTGAGTTCACTCTTACCTATTTATAGATGATTTTTTGTGAACTGCGCCGTCTTCCAGAATATTCAACTTTGTAACGACCTTCATGGTCAAGTGGCAAGTGCTAGGAGTGCGGCACCGAAGGTCCCGGGTTTGATTCCCAGCAATGGCAGTGTGATTGTCACATTGTCTTTGGTCTGGTATAGAATTCACCTGACACTAAAATGGCGATAGATCAGGTACCTTTCACAAAGTTGAACTTCCTCACCCCAATTCGCATTTGTCTCCTCTGTCATGTGTCCATAAGTTCGCTTCCCATTTAATCCCGTGGCCCTTTATTATATATTTTTTAGGAATATTTGAAGTGTTTTTATGTATATACGTGTATGGCGGGACATAGAGGAAAATCTTCCCTTCTCCGGTCTCAATCTAAAGATTGGTCTGCAGCAAGGCGATGCATCTCCTCTTCCACTCCGCTCAATCCTCGGCAACTCTCTTCAACTCTGCATAGGAGGTGCAGTCCATATCTCGCAAATCTGGTCTAGGTACTCCTGGCGAGGTCGTCCTTTGCCAATCGACTCCTCGACCATTCCCTCCAATACATCATGCAGGAAACATTAGAGGAAAATAGTATTAGATTAAATATGGCCTGGGTCCCTTTTGACTTCTTATATAAAAAAAAATTTCCGAACGTAAGTCCCGCATTGATGAGGGACGGGTCTTGGGATTGAATGAGCTAAGCTGATGAAATGAACCGTTTTCTTATAACAGCTTCGGGTAAGCGGTGGGAATCCTCTATGTTCTATGTCATGAGAATCAATATGATATCTATACCCTTTACATCGATTTGGCTCGCGCTGTAATGATGTAAAGAGCGATTCAACAAAATAATAATAATATTCCTGGAGTTTAGTACGGCGTCAGCATATATACTTATAACTCATATTATATGTGGTCTTAAATGTGGTCTGGGTCCCCCTTGGTTGGAAATATACATATATTATTATTATTTTACGTAAGTCCCGCATGGACGGGGGACTGTGAAGCTGACGAAAGGCGCCGCTGCGCCTATAACAGCTTCGGGTAAGCGGAGGGAGCCCTCTATGGCTCGGCCATATAAAAAAACCCTCATATTATCATAAATATCCTGCCTCTGATGATGTAAGTGCGGACTCCAGATAAACTGCAGAACATGAGGACATGTATCATATCAATGAAACAATGACCAAAAGGCAAATACTCTCTAGAACTTCGTTATTTATAGTACATTGAATCCTCGATATAACGGACTAACTAGGGGAGGGGGTGTCCGTTTAAGCCGAAAGTCCGTTATATAAAAAATCAAAAAACTTTTTTTTAAATGTATTTAGATATAAATAAACAATACAAAACATAAACAATTTTATATTTATTGTCTCCGGACACTAATCGTAAAGTGACGTTGCTGTTTGATATCGACGCCCTTGCTTTCGGCAATCCTGCTTTGAAAAAGGAATCAAGTTTTGTTTGCACTTTTGAAGTTTGCTGTTTTTTTATAATCAACTCTTCTAAATTACGAAAATGCATATAATATAGCTGAACTTTCTCACGTTTCGCTGCCAGGACATTTGTCTCCTACTGGGCCCTCGGCGTCGCTCAATTTTCCCCTCCAATATCAGTTGAAGAAGGTGGTACTTTTCCCCACGCAGTATATGACCCAGATGTGAAATCTTCCGAACCTTGATAGTTGATAATAGTTAATAAATGTTATTATTATAGATCGTCGAAATGTGATTTTATCACTGATAACATCATTTTTGGCAGTGTTGTTTCTTCTTCTTCGCTATCTTCACTTCCATCCTCGGCATTGTGTCAACAAGAATTTATCAATGAAAGCGAAAACGGCCGTTCACAATGGAGTTCTGGTCCCAACCCTAATGTATGGAAGCGAAGCATGGAACTGGCAGAAGAAGGATGAGAGCAGAATAAATGCGGTAGAAATGAGGTCTCTAAGACGTATGTGTGGTAGAACGATATACGACAGAATCTCAAATGCTGATGTAATAAAGGAATTTAGAGCGGAAGAAGGTATTATGAACAAATTTTTAAAATGATCCTTAGACTGGTTTGGACATATGGAGCGCATGGATGGAGAAAGTATACGTTAGTGATGTAAATGGAGTACGGAGTCGAGGCAGACCGAGGAAAACATGGCATGACCAAATTAATCCAATTTTAAAGGTTGGTCATGTTAGAAGTCGGAAGAATCGACGTGCGTGTATGACTCGCTGTATGAATGTGGAGGAAGTCACAGAGAGGTGTGCCAGGATGGAGTAGTGTGGCGGTCCATTCTCTCTGCCTACCCCTACGGGGAAACGGTGTGATGGTTTGTTGTTGTTGTTGTTCTTTATTTTTTAGACCGGTTTCGGCAGCTTGCTGCCATCTTCTAATGGGTTTCTTTTCGCTCAATTTTAATTCTTCTGTTGACCAAAAGATGGCTAAAGATGATATTACTTCCGTGAATATTTCACGGGTTGCGACTAGTTTATTGCTGTTGGTTGGCGATCGCCGCCTGTGACAGTACCACATATCGACGGCGAAACCTGCCGTGATTGCGGCCTTTACAAGCGACTACATTCGGTACATACTAACCGCGTCTGCGGTACTGCCATAGGTACATCTGCACTCTCCGCGTTTACCTTATCCATCATTATTCTATGCAGGCATCACCGCTCATCATATGACTTATTAGCGCCACTGCGTAATAGAGTGTCGGTCCAACAGATTTGAAATCGGAAGCGTAAACTTTACTTACTACAGTAGATATCCAATTATCTGAATCAATTGGGACCGAAACCCATTTGATTTTTTTCCGAAAAAGGGTCTATTTTAATTAATTATTTTATGTTTGTTGGAAATGGGAGAAAAATAACTATTTTTAAAGAAAAAGAGCTATTAATTTATTCAATGAAAGGCAACACTTCCTTTTTAAGTTAAATGAACATCGATTTTCAAATTTTCGGCGAGTTTCTCCCTTGCTCTCTAAAGAGGAAGGTTGGCATTGGGGAAAGACAGGTCCATATCAGGAGTAATGTTAGCGTCCTTACCCGATGACAGCCCACCGTTACCACACTCCTTTGGTACATCAGAATACTGCGACTCCAGCTCTATTATTCCTTGCACTACTCCAACTTCATCTCTTTCATTTCCAGACCACGGCCTAAATTATTACCATCTTCCTTATCAATAATGACCCTTTACCACCAAGTTATCCACCATCATTCAGTCCTTTACCCCTCCCGCAATCAATGCGGATAAAAAAAAATTCTCCCGATAGCCCACTACGTACTCCGCTAAACAAAATTGGTCTCACGCAGGATGCTATCTCCTACCACAACTCCATCCAGGCACTCCTCCTCTTATCTTCCCCTCGGGAACAGACTTTTTAAATAAATAAAATCCCAACCCTAACTGGTCTTCCATTCCTTAACAATAATGTAAGACTTTATCATAAACCCTAAATCCCCCCTCGCCCTCTTTCGGAGGGACACTCCGGGCCATACAATTAGCCTCATCATAAAACAACTACCAAATCACATTCCAACAATGTTTCCTACAGACGTAAGAGGAATAGCCATTAGAGCTGAACCTCTGTAAGCCAGAAGATCCAAGTTCCTTTTTAAGTATTCCTTACTTATCATTATTTTGTGAATCGCAGTACGTTACCATCTTAATTTTTTCTTCTGAAATTCTGAATTTGGATAGTCTGAGATTGAAAAAAAATCTTTCAAGTATCTGGGATCGGTAATATCAGAGGATGGATCAATTGAAGCAGACCTGGATGGAATAAATGGCGAACGCTGACTGGAATTCTGTGCGATCCGAAAATGACAATAAGGACAAAGGGCAAGATTTATAAAACAGCTATCCGGCCGGCATTACTATACGGAAGCGAAGTATGGCCAGCTAAAAAGATCCATGAACCAAAACTCTATACAACAGAAATGTGCATGCTGCGCTGTTCGGAGGAGTCACATTGAAAGACAAGGCGCGCAACGAATATGTGAGGGGAAGTTTCAAGGTAGCCCCCCGGAGACCTCACGATCATGTAGTGAAAAAGTGTCTTTCTGTGTCCAGTAGGAGAGGGAGAGGAAGACCTTAAACTACCTGGCTAACGAATGTACACAGGGATATGAAGGCCCTAGGCCTTAAGGAGGAAGCTGCCTACGAAAGAAATACCTGGCGCCAAATGATAATAAAAGCCGACCCCGAGAAACGGAAAGAGGCGAGGGGAAAGAAGAAAAAGAAGGAGTGACACGTAGCTAGTCTATCGCCATTTTTATTGTCACGTGAATTCGGACTAATCGGACTAATAACGGCGTGATTTTGTTCACACAGTCATCGCCGGGAATCGAACCTGCGAACTTCGGTGTGGCAATATTACTAATTAACTAATCATGCCGTTTCGCAAAAGGGATAGGCAGAAAAAATAGACCGGCATATTGTTCTTTCCTGACGTACTTATTTCACTTCCTCAACAATGTATTCATACATCATGTCATGCACACACTTCGATTTCTCTGATTCCTCACGTAGCCGACATTTAATATATGATTTATTTGATCGTGCCACCATTTCCTCGGTCTTCCTTTATTTCTTGTTTCGTTTACTTCGTTAGCATACTTTCTTTGCACGTGTCTCTTTGCAACAATCTCTTATCTACCCTTTCATTATTTAGTTCATAGCCCTTTCGTTCGCACTGCATTCACTTCTTGTACATAATAATATTTGAATTTGACACTCTATCGTATACAGATTTAAGATTTCATTTCTACTGCATTTATTCTACCTTCATATTTATTTTGCTAGTTCTATGCTTCACTTCCATACAAGACCACCATTGTGCACTGCCATCTTAGTCTTTTTTTAGTAGAGTTTTATTTGCGATAGACTTTAAATGCACCTATTCACTTTGCTGCCTGCCCCAACCCTTTTTTCAATATACCTTTTTACACCTCTATCATTTTGAAAGTTTAATTGATACATTTATATATTTAATACGAATGAAGACACCTGTTTTCTAGATTTAAAAAAAAATTATACCATTTGCTTTGTTAATAAATGGATTTTAAAGTTCTGCTATTTTTATTAGGATAATTGGCAATCAAATGTTTTAAATTGAAGAAATTGTTATCAGGCATAACTTCTTAATAGTAAACTTCTGGACAAGATAAAAAAATGAAATCAATACTCTCGGAAGAAGAAAAAAACAATATTCTCACATAGAAGGTTCGTGAGTTTAAGTAAATATCACTACTCTTGACTATAGATTTTAGTCATAATTACTATTTCCCAGAAATGTACATTTATACTTACATTTATACTTTAACGCTAATGTATGGAAGCGAAGCATGGAACTGGCAGAAGAAGGATGAGAGTAGAATAAATGCGGTAGAGATGAGGTCCCTAAGACGTATGTGTGGTAGAACGATATACGACAGAATCTCAAATGCTGATATAAGAAAGGAATGTAGAGCGGAAGAAGGTATTATGAACAAAATTATGAAAGGATCGCTGCGTTGGTTCGGACATATGGAACGCATGGATGGAGAAAGAATGGTCAAGAAAGTATACGTTAATGATGTAAATGGGGTACGAAGTCGAGGCAGACCGAGGAAAACATGGCATGACCAAATTAATCAAATTTTAAAGGTTGGTCATGTTAGAAGTCGGAGGAATCGACGTGCGTGTATGACTCGTTGTATGAATGTGGAGGAAGCTAGAGAGGTTTGCCAGGATAGAGTAGTGTGGCGGTCCATTCTCTCTGCCTACCCCTGCGGGGAAACGGCGTGATGGTTTGTTGTTGTTGTTTATACTTTAAGATTTAATTTTTTCCGTATTGTGTTTTACGTGTTTTACTTTTTTGTGTTTTACGTGTTTTTTTTTTCTAGAATTTTTTTTTTTTTATATTTTGTTTGCATAACACGTTATTTTTTAACACTACAAAACCTCTGACGAAGGCCCACTTGGAGCGAAATGGGGTGGTGGAATAATAAAAAGTGGTGTTAAAATCTGTAAGTGTTTCATTTTGTTAAAATGTCACACAACAAAGTATGTGATTCATACGAAAGTAGAGATATTAGTTTCGTTTACCTATCCAAAAATGGTAAAATGGCAGTGCACAATAGTGTTCTTATACCGACCCTTGAGTATGGAAGCGAATCGTGGAACTGGCAAAAGAAGGATGAAAGTGGAACAAATGCGATAGAAATGAGATCTCTCAGACGAATGTGTGGAATATCTATGTATGATTGAGTGCCGAATGAAACTATAATAAGTGAATGCAGTGCGAGTGAAAACGTTATGAACAAAATTGTGAAAGGAACATTAAAATGGTTTGGATACATGGAAAGAATGAATGAAGATAGAATGGTCAAAAAAAGTATATGTTAACAATGTAAATCGAGGAGAACGGTCACGATCAAATATAATAAATCAGTTATTGAATTTCGGCAATGTGCGTGCATGACACGATGTATGAATGTTGAGGAAGTGGGAGATGTATGCCAAGAAAGAAGGATATAAAATAGGATATAAAAACAACAAAAAAAACTATTTTAAATAGAATATAAAATTATGAAATTTAACAATTACAAAATAAACAATAAACAGAAACACAAAAAACCCCGATATAATTAACAAATTAAGACCAATTAAGTAATTAGAAACAATAAGAAGAACAACACATTATTTAAGAGATAGATGTTTTCTGAGGATAGCCTCACTATCGTGGAAGATGTCCACATCCGAAGAGATACGGTTTAGAAGGATTATTGCCCTGCCCACGGGCATAACCTTAGGTAAATTGGTTCTACACAGTGGTACACAGGTTCTACACATAATTTTTATTAGATATTAATAAAATGTTTATAACTAACATATTTAAAATCTGACTCTTTCTTTTGTTCCATTTATTTTAAAATCTCACAGGCTGCCGCTGGCTTAGCTTTTGTTATAATCAGACATCCATGGTGTTTTTATTGATTATTGCCTCAAGGCATTTCGGTCTATAACAGTGATATCCGATCTGCAGTCTGTGACCTTGGTTCTTATTCGGATGCAAGTGTTTTTCACGGTTATTAATTCCGTGTTTTTTTTCCTCTGCCGCACTTCTTGTGCTCTTTTTAACCTTTTTGCCCTTTTCGGTTCTCTTCCGGATATTGTTCCTCGTTTTACACGTGCTGTCCACGATTTAAAAACCAAAAAACAATTAAGCAGGTACAATATACCGCCTTACTTTTGACAAAAACAAGAATTATTAATGGAAATAAAAAAACGTTGTAAAAACAATTTTTTAAATACATACTTAGTTAAAATTTTGTGTATTAAGGTAGTATGTTTACAAGAGTGGAGAGGGATATTGAAAGAAGGGTTGGGGCAGGCAAAAAAGTGAATGGTGCACTTAAAGTTGTTATCGCAAACAAAAACCCATCCAAAAAGCTAGAATGGCAGTGCACAATGGTGTTCTTCTACCGACCCTTATGTATGGAAGCGAAGCATGGAACAGGCAAAAGAAAGATGAAAGTATGAAGAAGAAATGCAGTAGAAATGAGATCTCTTAGACGAATGTGCGGATACTCTGTGTATGATAGAGTGTCAAATGAAAATATAAGAAGTGAATGCGGTGCGAATGATGGTGTTATGAACAAAATAATGAAAGGATCATTTAGATGGTTTGGACATATAGAAAGAAAGAGAAGACCGAGGAAAACATGTCACGATCAAATAAATCAAATATTGAATGTCGGCCATGTGAGAAGTCAGAGAAATCGACGCGCGTGCATGACACGATGTATGAATGTTGAGGAAGTGAGAGAAATATGTCAGGAAAGAAAAGTGTGGCAGTCGTCGGGGAGACGGGGAGACTTCGGGTGATGGTTAGTTAGTTAGTTAGTTACTTAGTTAAAATACAAAAGATGGCAGCAAACTGCCGACACTGGTCGAAGAGACTAAAATAAGTGATTTTAATAATCTGGACCATTTTCTCTGCCTACCCCTGCGAGGAAACGGCGTGATGGTTTGTTTGTTTGATAAAAGAAGTTTTTACAAAAAAAAAAATTCCACCATAAAATTTCAAATACACATTATTTTTTATAAAATTTATTAATAAAAATTAGAAACACTGTTATTATGTATCATAATTTATTTATATGAGTTTGTCGAGACAGCTGTTTCGCCAACCTGCGTTGACATCATCAAGTGTTGCAAACAACTCTGTGTGCTGTAACACCTGATGGTGCCAATATAGATTGGGGAAACAGCTGTCGCGACAAACTCATATAAATAAATTATGATACGCAATAACAGTATTCCGAATTTAAACGTTTAATAATGTTAAATTATCATAGTGTTTCGGCCAAAACAATGGATTTTCTAAAATATATATTATAATATCGTTCAATCAATATCGATCCTTCTAAATTGGACTCTCTTCTCTGGTTTCAATCCTGGGATTGGTTTGCAGCAATTTCCTCTATTCTTCTCTTCCATTCTTCCCTGTCTTGTGCGGCTCTTTTGAAATCTGCATATGATGAGCAGCGCACGTCCACCAACAGGTTCTCCAGGTAATCTCGGCGTGGGCGTCCCCTAGAGTTTGTCCCCTCGGTCATACCCTCCATTATGGCATGCAAGAAGACTTCTTGTCGTATTACATGGCCGATCCATCTTGCACGCCTTTCGGACAAGGTCCTGAGCAGGTGCCTTCCTCCTTCGATTATTTGGAGAACCTCCTCATTTGTGATGTGGTCTCTCCAGGAAATTCATAATAGTCTTCTATAGGGCCACATCTCAAAAGCTTCAAGTCTTCGTTTATCTCTTTCGGATAGGCACCATGTCTCGCAGCCGTACATCTAGATACTCCATACATAGGTCTTGATGAGGAGTATTCTCAGTTTTAGGTCTATATTATTCGATTATATTATTTTCGACCTTTTATTAAATGCAAGCCTTGCCTGATGTATACGGCTGTCGACCTCGCTCTTAAACCGACCGTCCCATGTTATTATGCTCCCGAGGTAGAAAAACTCCTTGGTGTTCTTTAGTGGAACTCCTGACATCACTACTCTCATCTAATTGGACTATTTTTAAAATATTGGTTTGGTTGTTCCATTTATATTTCGATCTTGAATTTGCAGTGTTCAAACACAGTTTCTTCACGCATTATTTTCATGAGTTCTTATTATCTCAATGATCATTTTATTACTATAATATATTATCACGATTTCGTACGCCCTGCATTCTCTTCTTATCGAAATTTGATATTCAAATGCAATGTTTTGCTCCAAATTCCATTGAAATATCTCTTCTCCAATGCATTTATTATAATTTTATCTTTCAATTGTAATTTACATAGTTCGTTTTAATATATAGTATCGTTTTTAAAACTTTTAGAAAACTGACATTTTCATCAGTATTAATTAAGAACATTATTTGTTATGTTATTTTTATTTTGTTATTTTATTTTATTTTATATCATTGTATTTTATAATATTTATTTTAGTTTTATTTTGTGAACATTGGACAATCGAAATGTGCGCGGGAGATGCCTATTGGTGGCGATGAGGTTCGCAAGAAGGATGGAGTGCCGCATCGGTTAAAGTGTGGCAGTCCATTCTTTCTGCCTACCCCTTCGGAGAGACGGCGTGATGATTAGCTAGTTAGCTACATTAGATGACAACCTCCGTGGCAGAATGGCAATAGCTATACCCTCCACACCGAAAGTCCCGGATTCAATTCCAGGCGATGGCAGTGTGATTCTCACACTGTCTTTGATCTGCTATATACCATAATTCACGTGACAATAAAATGGCGAGTGATTAGTTACCTATCATATGTCATAAGAATCAATATAATAGCTATACCCTTTACAACGATTTGCCTCACGCTGTAGTGATGTCAATAGATATTTAACAAAATAGTAATAATTATGCATTAGCAAAGCGAAACATGTCATTCTCATAAAATATAACAAAACTTGACGTTTTCATTCAGCAGTTATAACATTCATAAACGCCTATTCATAATTCTATTGAAACGTTTTATCCAGTGTAGTTACTTAAGATGACGTATATGTGTGTAGAAGAGGACCAGGTCGGAGAAGAAGCATTCTACTAGTCATAATACGGCTTTGTTTTTTATTAGTTTACATAAAATACGTATATATAAAATGCCAATACAACTGAACCAATAAGTACGTCTGCTTGTCATATTTGTTAGCATATTAACTTTAACTACGCAAATCAATAATCTTCACTTTATTTAACTTTTGACAAGTAAGTTTTCATTGGTAGTTATCAGATTTTGAAATCAACATCACCGTTCTGCGTATTTAGGTGTGTTTTATTTACTAACTTACTAACTAACTAACCATTACGCCGTCTCTCCGGAAGGGTAGGCAGAAAGAATGGAACGCCACACTAATCTGTCCTGACACACTTTTCTCGCTTTCTCTACATTCATACACGTCTCACGTGACCGACATTTAATATTTGATTGATTTGATCGTGTCACGTTTTCCTTAGCCTTCCTCTATTTTTAGCTCCATTCTTTCCGTGTGTCCAAACCATCTTAACAAACTCTTTCGTCATTTTGTTTATAACACTCCCATTCGCACCGCATTCACTTCTTATGTATGCATTTGACACTCTATCATATACAGATTTACCACACATTTGTCTTAGAGATCTCATTTCTACTGCATTTATTCTACTTTCATCCTTCTTTTGCCAGTTCCATGATTCACTTCCATTCATAAGGGTCGGCACAAGAACACCATTATGCACTGCCATCTTAGCTTTTTTTGGATTTTCTCTCCATGTGTCCAAACCATCTTAACGACCCTTTCATTATTTTGTTCATTACATTTTCACTCACACCGCATTCACTTCTTATATTTGCATTTGGACACTCTATCATATACAAATTTACCACACATTTATCTTAGAGATCTCATTTCTACAGCGTTTACTCTATTTTCATCATTTTTGCCAGATCCATGCTTTAATTCCATACATAAGGGTCCGGCACAAGAACACCATTGTGCACTGCCATCTTAGTTTTATTTATGATATAACTAAATTGCCATTAACCAACGTGGAATTCACACGTTGCGAATATATTTACGTATATCGCTGTAAATGTTATCAGATACGAGTATGTGTTATCAAAATGCATTTGTAGATAAACCGGTACCCACGCACATATTAAATCTCCCGTACACACAGCATCAATGGATCTACTTACATCGACATGTGCCCCTCATTATTGGTATCTGTTATATTTTGAGTGCCTCATTAATAAACACAGCCCGTTATTGTAAAACAAACCACTGTCAAATATATAAATAATATATTTTTAAATTAATTATTACTTTTTCAGAAGGGCGGAATGGGGAATGTTGTTAACATAAAGCGATCGCTTAACCCAACCAATGACAAGTCACAAGTCCTGTAAGCGCCTCGACCACTATATTCTGTTCCCAGAAAACAATTTACATCTTCGTCTCTATTGGATACAATTAATCCTTAAAAATGATTTACCCGCAACGGGTAAAATCCAGTATTTGTCTCCAAGTATTTGTATACATTCAAAATGTCAAATCAAATCAGTTTATTTTATCAATAATTATTACAAAATTAAATTTTAAGGCGTCTATTGAGAACAGGTAAAATAATATATTGTGTAAAGTATACTACCACGCAACGAGAGATGCATGCGAGATGGTTCGACGTTAGAAAGACAGAATACTCTCCAGAATTAAGAGTATTTGCCTTCTGAACGTACTTTCACTAATATAAAAGACGTCGATATCCGAGGAGACCGCGTTCAACAGATTAATTGCTCTTCCTACCGGTGTCACCAGAGGCAGGTTGGTTCTGGCGGCCGGTAGGTAAAACAATATTTGCTGTCGCTGTCGGAGATATCTATCAGGGACACAAAGCCGAACACCATCCAGCGGCCGTGTTTGAAATATCCCCTGAGTAAACTAAAGAAATGGGTTATGAGATGCATATCTCTTCGAATCTGCAGAGAGTTGGTCCCAAGCATTCACAAAAGAAATGCCGTGGAATAGAGCCAATAGCTAACATACTCTCTCATGCCCATAGCTAACATACTCTCTCATGTTAAGATACCTCAGAAGTTTTTATCTGAACCCTCTCCAGCATGACGGAATATCTCGCCTCGTAAGGACTCCATATCATAGAACCACTTTCGATTCTGCTCCGAACCAATGCGTTGTATAGAACTTTGAGCACATGAGGATCTCTGAAAACTTTTCCCGTATCTATAATACTATCAATTATTACGTTTGGAAAAAAATAGGTTAAATTTATTCCTAACGCAGAAATAAATAAAAAACACGAAATAGAGGACATCGTTCGGTGAAGTAGAATCGAAAGAAGATACCACGTAAAATAAAATTTATTCCATAACGTAAAAATAAAAAATACTACATGACATCGTTCGGAGAAGTAGATGCAGAAGAAGATATTGGAGGGACCATGTAGTCAGAATGGACAGTGACAGACTCATATACAGCTGCTTACGAAATGCCCTCTGTACACCTTTTACCTAAAAGACCAACTGAAAAAAAAAACATGATGTCTGTGTCACAGATAGTCAGATCTATTAAAAGAAAAAAAAATTAAACAATACACTTGTGGTTAGGACAGTGGTCAGCACACTCTCTTTTTTCTTCTTTTAGACCTTTCGTATGGTCTTGTTGTCGAGGTTGGCCTCTTTTTGGATGTTGTCTCCCAGCTATCCCTCAATCTCTTTGGCGGTCTTCCAAGATTATGGTAGCCAACAGGACTCTGATGATCTACAACGTGTGGGATTCTGGAAAGATCCATCCTATGCACGTGCGATTTCCAGTTACTTTTGCGTTGTCTGCCTCATCTCATGAAATCTTTCACATTGCATATTTCTCACCCTCTGTCGAAGAGTCTTTCCTGCTAATGTCTTCAACGTCCACATCTCTGCCACTCATTCTTTAGCCTCCGTTCTTGTGGTATTCGCTCTGGTCTCAATGCCGTATGTCAGTATAGGCCTTACGTAGGTTATGCATGGTCTGCAAACTCTTTAATCAAGCCAAATGTCAGTTTTTCTTTATGAGGTTCGCAATCCATCACATCGCGTCTCCCGCGGGGGGAAAAGAGAAGGATGGAGTGCCGCGTCGGTTAAAGTGTGACAGTCCATTCTTTCTGCCTACCCTTTCGGAGAGACGGCGTGATGGTTAGTTAGTTCGTTAGTTATAATCCTATTCTTGAAGTCGGTTAAAAGAAGTCGCGCTGAATGAATCAACATTTTATACATTGTATCACAATAATCTGATTTATTAAAAATTATTACACTGATGCGCCACAACGTGTGGGATTCTGGAGGGATCCTCTTATGCGCGCGCGAATTCCAGTAACTTTTGGGTTGTAAAAAAATTGTCATTTATAAAATATCTACTCAAATGTTGTATTAAAATACTATCAAATAAACCAAAAAGGATTTTAACATGTACTTCGTAAAATAGTGCTCTAGTAGCCAAAACATCTCATTTGGCTCACGAGCCACAGTTTGCCGGCCACTGGTCTAGGGGACAGAACGATACAGGGAGACTTGGGTTCAAGCCCAGTCCCGACCTGTATGCATAATGTATAATACTCTGTTTAGAGTTTTCAAATAAAATTCAAATCCTTTGTGATAGTTTAAAAAAAATCCATAGCTATTTTTTCTCTCTACCGGTTTCGAATGAAATATTGCTACTGTCTGTTATTATGACACTAACATTATATTTCTCACTGTCTATACAATTTAGGAAAACGTATTATAATATATTTACGTTGTCTTGAGAAATTTGCATTTATTTGAATTGCAAAGCATGCAATTATTAGTGGTATGAAAATATATTTTTTTGCTTGATGCCTGACCCACACAGGTAGTTGTTTTGATAAAAATGCACATTCCCGGCATAATAAACTACAAGTTTTAAAATATTCATGTATTCAAATCATTCGGAATTCTTGATGCATAACTAATGCCTACGCACAATTGCTTATATAATCAATATTCATACATAAACGTTTAAACAGTGGCGTACATTCTACGGAATAATTTGCTTCTTTTCAGGAAAGTCTTCTTCTTTCTCTTGATCTATGTCGTGTGACCTGTTTCTTCTTATAATTGCGTAGATTTTCACGGTTGGCAGCAATAAGTTTTGTGTGATTTTGGGTAACACCGTGCGATTTCTCATTCTCGACCGACGTTTCGGAGATCGTTGCAGTCTCCATCTTCAGGGTAATGTGGTGGTGGTAATGCCACCATCACATTACCCTGAATATGGAGACTGCAAAGATCTCCGAAACGTCGGTCGAGAAGGATAAATCCCACGGTGTTATCCAAAATCACACAAAACATACTGTTTCTTCTTCTTTCGTCTAACCATTTCCCGTTATTTTGGGTCGGCTCTCCTAATACGGCTCCGCCAAGTCTCGCGATCCAGGGTTATCTGGCTGTCCAGTCCCAGCGCCTTCAGAGTGCCATGTGACCTGTTTGTGACGGTGAATTGTCTTGGGATGATGACGTCCAGCCATCCCTGCATCTTTTGGACGGCCTTTTTAGAAGTCTTTTGCTGATGGGGTTTTCATTTTAAACCATTTTCGCAAGTCTTGTTTCTTATTTGCAGTCCACACGATCCCTTCAAAAGCACCTTCTGCTTCTTCCCCACCTCACTATGTCTTCAACATCACAAACAAACCTTATCATCTCATATCTGATCCGATATCCGAGAGTTCCGCCTGCGATGGAGCGAAGGGGAATTTTTTTCTTTCGCTGATTATCTTTTTACCGGTTTATTAAACGTCGTTAACATAAATATGCTGGGTATTCTGTACACCTTTTTTTTCTTGATCAACTCCTGGGTGATTGTTTAATATTGATGAGAAGGTAAATTTTTTAGAAGTTATAATATGGAAATCACATATTTAGCTTTACGATGGCATTTTTTGTTTTACATCATTGTTTCATATTTGTTCTTGCCCCAAGATCTGGGATGAAATATCATATAGGGTGTTTTTTTAGAGGTTTGGTTTTTAAACTGACAACATTGTTTCTACAGACTGTCAATTTGACAGTTGCCAGTTGATTTGAAGTCAGTACGTTTTGCCATTTCACCCAGTTACTCGATAAAGTTGTCGAAAATTGGACTTCACGATTGCGTTTCATTCGAGCTAGCCGTGGCGCTCATATGCCCGAAATAATATCTAAACAATAATGGCATAAAATTATCTGTTAAATAAAGCCAATATCATAGACATTAACATTATTTCAATGTGTTTTTTATTTATTTTGAATTTGTATACCTCTAAAAAAAACACCTTTTATATAACAATGTAAAATGGCAAAACGTAATGACTACAAATCAACTGTCAAATCTCAAATTGGCAGTCTGCAGAAACAATGTTGCCTGTTTAAAAACCAAACCTCTAAAAAAACACCCTATATAATAAAACCATGAGAAAACTGAACAGATGATGAGAATTAAGGTTAAGAAAAACATATGGAACTTTATAGCAAGTATTTATTATTGATTAAAACGTGCACATTTGAAATATAATACATAATGGTATTTGTTACTAAGCATTTTTATAATATTATATATACAATACAATATATTTTTCAATAGTACAAAGTGTAAATGTTAATGATGTAGTTTTTTTATATGTAAGAAATTTAAATTTTTTGCATGTTAGGACACGTTTGCATGTTTGCACGCCACTGTTATTTATTAAGAATTAATTAATCACAAATCAAATCCATTTTAAGACAAGTGCAGGTTTTTAAAGGTTGTACCGGATTTATTTCATTGCTGTTTTATCATTTATTTGTTTTGGTCAGCAGGTTATAATTTTTGGGTTAGTTATAAAATTTGACTTAATTTAACCAATAGTGAAAATATTTTATGAAATTTTTTATAAGCATTTTTTTTTCCAAATTATAGTACATATTTGTATAGATTTTCACGGTTGATAGCCATACGTTTTTTTGGATCCATATAACTTGTCTCCCTCGACTAACGTTTCGGAGATCGTTGCAGTCTCCATCAAGTTATACAGATATACCCTAGATCCCAAAAAGCTTAAAGTAAATATCTTCTTCTTCAAGTGCCCTGTCGGGTCCCCCCAACGTTGGCGATCACCTCGGCGAACCTGTCCCTGTCCTGCGCCACTCGGAACAGCTCCTCCACACTTCGGATGCCGGTCCACTCACTCACGTATCGCAGCCAGGACATTTGTCTGTTCCGGGCCCTCGGCGTCCCTCAATTTTCCCCTCCAATATCAGTTGGAGAAGGTGGTACTTTTCCCCACGCAGTATATGACCCAGATGTGAGATCTTTCGAACCTTAATAGTTGAGAACAGTTCCCTTTCTTCTCTAACTCGCCTCAGGACTTTGGTATTGGTAACCATGTCTATAATATACATTTTTTATTTTTTTATTCAAAAGACCGTTCATTCCACTATCAAAAAAAATTTGTTTTGCTTATTTATGTGTAATGATATTAAGACGTAATTATTTACATAATTCTACACAAAATTTATTTGCATTTATTTGCATATTTTTGAATGTGTAATATTTTATATGCCAATCATTCTTTGCTTGAATACCCCTGTAAAATTTTCCTACATAATAACCTATTGTTATTAAGCCCGAAGTATTGTATATTAGATTTGCGCACTGAAATGAAGTGTTTTAAAAGCATATGATAGGATATCGTTTATCAAAGTATTACACATTCTCCACCAAATCAATATCTCATTTTAACATCAACGGTATATAGATGTAGACAGATAAGTATTAGTAAGGTCAATAAGTTCCAGGATTAAAAAGTTTGGAAAAAAATGTGTAGATAAGACTCGTATTGTAATCTGTAAAATGTAAAACATTTTCCACAAAGATAACGTAGACATTATTATTATTATTTTGTTGAATAGCTATTTACAGCGCGGGCCGAATTGATGTAAAGCAGCAGTTCTCAAAGTGTGCTCATAAAACATAAAATCAGGTTTTGATTATTTTATGGGCCCTAAAAAATTGTTTCAAAGGGGTTCTGTCGTCAAAAAGTTTGAGAACGGCTGATGTAAATGGTGAAAAACAAATATAAACAAAAACAACAACGGGAATATGCACAAAATAATGTGAATAGAAATATGACGGTCACCTTTTTAGTGCTCTTGTAAGGATATTCACGAATTCGCTATAACTGCATCCAAGAAGTCAATCTCCGTTACTATATTATTTAAAAGAGATATTGCCTTCAATACAAGAGAAACTTCGAAATAAGTAACAACTTCTATACGAAGACTCGGACAATAGTAGTTAAAATTTTCTTCTTTTTTTCTCCTCGCTTCTTCCCGTTACTCGTCGGTTCTCTTAATAATTTGTCGCCATATTTGTTCTAAATTTAATATGTTTGATATGCTTGTAATTTCACGGTCGGTTGGACCTTCCCATACAATGAAAAGAACAAGAAAAGAAAATGCCACGAAAAAAACGCGAAGAGGGAAATCATATAAGCTGTTTTTGTCTATGGCTTTATAAACATTATTCTTCCATTACGTCGTGTATAACAGGCTTTACAGCTTACATTGTACTTGTTTTAAAAGGTCAATAAATTTATTTTTAATTCGACGGTAGTGACTGGACGCATGCAATAGTTTTGCATAATCTGTGCATACTTAAAAAATGTATTTAATAAATTAAAACAAGAATCTATGTTAATAATTAGATTGAATTATTATTCTTTTATTGCCGGATATAAATAATTGAAATAGTTCGAATCTTAAAAAAACACAGTGGAAAAAATATTTATATAAAAAAACGTATAATGAAAACGCGATTGTCTTTTCTGTTTTTCATTGATTTATTCATATATTAAAATATAATTGCAAAATTTGTTTCGCATCTCGAGGGGATTCTGTTTTGAAGGGTTTCATTGTACATCCTTAGGGTCCTGTCTTCTTCTTTCTTCGTTTCCTCATTACTGAGGGTAATGAAATTTAAATATTTATATAATATCACTGATGAAGGGCCGAAACATGTTTGATATATAATTTTTTTTAATACAAAGTGTTGTATACAAAGTATATAAACAAAGAAACATTAAACACCTACAACAAAAAGTTATGGCGAACATAGAAGAAAAAAGAAAAGACAGTGTTATAAATTCATAAAAAAATGTTTAATGGAATTCCACAGACATTGACATTCGAAGTTTATCGAAAACTTGATCAATAAATGCATCGTTTTGGCCGAAACACTATGACACTACAATATTATTAACTGAAAAAATTTATAAAACTGTTGTGTATTACAATTTTTATTATTCACTTTTTGAGTATCAGTTGTTTTTAACACCTGATGATGCTAACATCGGTTGGCGAAATAGCTGTCGCGACACTCAAATGAATAATAAAAATTATAATACATTACAGTGTTATAAATTTTAAAAATTAATAATCAATAAAGAGTTAACAATATTGTCCACTTAGTCATTTCATTTAATTTATTTTAATAAAAATTACATACATTACAAACATATAATTCCAGATTGTTTGCAATTACATTATAAGAATTTAAAAGACAAGCATAAAAAAATAATAAGCTAAAGAATCAGAAATATCATAACATTGATATTGCATCCCTGAGGCAACTCACACTATCACGAAATATGTCGCCCTCCGAGGTGACCCGATTAAGCAATAAGATTGCCTTACCCACAGGCATAACCATTGGCAGCTTGGTTCTGCAGCGCGGCAAATAAAACAATCTGTGCTGTCTTTGACGAAGGGACAAATAGATCTACATCACTCAGGACACCCGAGTTTTGTATACGGCCGCCAATCAGCTGAAAGAAGTGAACTCCCAATAGATGAAGACATTGTATTGAACCCATGTCACGTTATTTGAACTGTTGAAAATATTAGCAGTCTATTGTGTCCGCCTATCATTTCGCGAGTCGTTGTTAAAGTAAGGTTTTCAGATGTTGATTTCAGAGATAGCTGATTTGATATTTTGTTACAGATGCTTGTCTCCGCTGCCAGGCTGAGAGCAAGAAAGACTCCTACGGCAAGCAGGACTGCGTGGTGGTTTGGGGCGAATGCAACCACAGCTTCCACTACTGCTGCATGTCCCTGTGGGTCAAACAGAACAACCGCTGTCCTCTCTGCCAGCAAGAGTGGTCCATCCAGCGAATGGGCAAATAGGATTATCTAATAATTAAATAAAAACAAGCCGTACGATTAGAATGTCCTTGTTGATACGTTAATTATTCTTATTCAATAAAATATATTTACTGTGAAAAACTTTTCTGTCAATCTTAAAGAGTTTAATTTGATCTTATGTTCCAATCCAAACTTGTAAAAATAACACAGTTTTTAATGTTATAGTTTCTTGTCGATGGAGTTTTTTAAATATTATTATTATTATTATTATTTTGTTGAATCGTTCTTTACATCATGACAGCATGAGCCAAATCGATGTAAAGGGTATTTATAGCTATAATATTGATTCTCGTGACATGTAATAGGTAGCTTACCTATCGCCATTTTATTGTCACGTGAATTCTACACCAGACCAAAGACAGTGTGACAATCACATTGCCCTCGCCGGGAATCGAACCCGGAACCCTCGGGGTGACAGTCAATACACTTACCACTCGGCCACGAAGGTCGTTAATATGACCTTCGTGGCAGAGTGGTAACAGCTATTCCTGCCATACCGAAGGTCTCGGGTTAGATTCCCGGCGATGGCAGTGTGATTGTCACACTGGCTTTAGTCTGGGGTAGAATTCACGTGACAATAAAATGGCGATAGATGATCTACCTATCTCACGTCATGAGAATCAATATAATAGCTAAAAACGAATTATAGCAGTGATTGGTTTCAAAAGACCTGTTGTATAATATACAAAAAAAAATCATAATAAAAATAAATGAAATTTCTTTATAATATACGAGTAGATTAAGTTTAATTCCACTTTATTTTATGGCTTCGACCGGCTTTAGCAGTTCGCTGCCATCTTTTGGTAAGTACTAGAAAATGTAACGAGCTGCCGAAAGCCACATCAAGTGGAATCGAACTAAATAACATATGGTATATATTATTAATGTTTTATTTTATTTATATTTTTCCTTTAATTGCAATGAACTTTTACCAAGAAGTTTGTTATCCTTCTTTTAATAGATCTGACGATCTGTGACACATAAATCATTTTTCGTCCGTTGATGAAATTTCAATTAACAGTATAAATATTAGTTTTTCATCTTGAGGAAAATTGGAATAGATATGTGTATGTTATTAATATTTCATTAATTAAAAATATTGGTCACATCGTTCGAAATATTAAAGATTTATTTAAACAAGGACTCGATCGTACGGCATGAATAAAAATCAAATGTAATCATAAGTATTAAATAAAATATTATAGGTTTACTGAATAATATTTAACCATTTTCTGATATCAAATAAAAATAAAAGTACTGTTTGTTATATCAAAATTGTGTTTTTTTTTTAATTAAAACTAACAACAATTCGACATACGTTATAATTAATAATTATCTCTTTCCAGTTTTCAAATACGTCATTTAAAAATAGCACTGTATAACAATCTTTTGAATAATAAAAAAATGAAAAGATTTCGCGGGAGATGCCTATTGGTGGCGATGAGGTTCGCAACCCATCACACCGCGTCTCCCGCGGAGCGAAAAGAGAAGGATGGAGTGCCGCATCAGTAAAAGTGTGACAGTCCATTCTTTCTGCCTACCCTTTCAGGGAGATGGCGTGATGGTTAGTAAGTAAGTAAGTAAGCAAAAGTTTTTATCTTATTATCCTTTTGTCTTTTTATTTCATTTTTTTCCTTTCTTCGGTTCCTAATTACTGTTTTTTTTTTTTTTCAAAAAACTCATATCCGCTCTACATTCCTTCCTGACATCAAGATTTTAAACTCTGTCACACATCGTTTTAACACAGATACGTGTAAGGTACCTCATCTTTACTGCATGTATTCTGCTCTCAATTTTCTTCTGGCAGTTCCATGCTTCGCTTCCATAGATAAGGGTTGGAACCAGAACTCTATTGTGAAAGTCCATTTATTAAAAAAAAAAATTAAAAAAAATAAAGTTAACTGGATCAATGTTAATTAATCAAGCGTGTTAATGTTTATTAATTTTTGCGTGTTAATTAATGAATTTAAAAAAAAAACGAATCTATCCAAGTGTTGATAATTTAAACAATTACTAGTGTCTTGCTTTTGGGTGGCATTGTAACTTCACCGTCAGTAAATTTATATAATGAATTAAAAAGTGTCATTGTTTTGGTGCTATTCGCCTTGGCTTAAGCCATGAAATCACAAAACTACACAGTTCTTTCACGCAAACAATTTAATTGGCATCATTGAATCTTATTTTGTTTCTGACAGCAAAGAGTTAAAAGATGATTGGTTTTGTTATTTATTTTTATACCGGTTATACACGGTGCTCGAAAATATTTTAGTATTAAAATTTTTGTTTAATTAGATTATTACATTATTAAAAAATATTTTCTTTTTCTTTTTCTTCGTGTCAATAGACGACCTTGACGACCTTCGTGGCAGAGTGGTAAAAGCTATGACGGCCACACCGAAGGTCCCGGGTACGATTTCCGGCGATGGCAGTGTGATGGTTTTTGTAAGGAAAGAGCAAATGACGGTGTGTAACAAGAACGCCATTTTCATAACTAACTAACCATCTCGCCGTCTCCCTGAAGGGGTAGGCAGAAAGAATGGACTGCCACACTTTTCTTTCCTGACATATTTCTCTCGATTCCTCAACATTCATACATCGTGTCATGCACGCGCGTCGATTTCTCTGACTCCTCACATGGCCGACATTCAATATTTGATTTATTTGATCGTGCCACGTTTTCCTTGGTCTGTCTCTATTTCTGGTTCCATTTACATCATTAACATATAATTTTTTTACCATTCTTTCTTCATTCATTATTTCCATATGTCCAAACAATCTTAATGATCCTTTCATTATTTTGTTCATAACACCATCATTCGCACCGCATTCACTTCTTATATTTTCATTCGACACTCTATCATACACAGAGTAACACACATTCGTCTAAGAGATCTCATTTCTACTGGATTTATTCTACTTTCATCCTTCTTTTGCCAGTTCCATGCTTCGCTTCTATATATAAGTGTCGGTAGAAGAACACCATAAATTATATTCTTACATTTTCGGAATAATGACATTTACTTCAAATTACAGAAAAATGAAAATCAACAATGCTTCAGAAATTAACAAATATTCAGACAAAAATATTATGAAGTGAAATCTACATCGGTTACGTGTAAAAAACTAGCGCAGTAAAATAAATTTATTACTCGTATACATTGCATATTCGTGATTTCTCTGATGTTTTGTTTACAGTGAATTAGTAAATTGATGCTTGCAGTGACCTCACTCGGTGGTCTGCCTTCAAAATACTAAACAAAGAAACCATGATGCCGATTCTCCGAATGGGTAGGCAGTCACAATGGCCGGCCCCACTACTTTACCCTATCAAGCCGCTTTACCTTCGGACTTTTAAATAAAAAAAATTATAAATTTATCATGCCATATGATTCTCGGTGTACCTCGACTCTTTCACATCGTTGACATACAATAACTTACTGCTATCGTATCAAGTAATCTAAATACGTAAATAAAATAATCATTTAAGGGGTTATGCCACCCTAATTTTTTTTTAAATCAGAGGAAATCAAAAGGAATCAGAGGACATAACAGCAACAACAGAAGACCTCATGTACGGTTCATGAATCGCAGACTATAGGTAATTTATAAAAAATATTTGATTTAAAAACGCTGACGTCTTACATTTTTTCTATTGCGTTTTTCTAGAAACTGCTTTTTTCAAAACGGTGTACACGATATCTCCCGATCTACTCAACCGATTTGGTTGAAATTTACAACAGTTATTTTTCATAATATTCTCTATAATGTGACGTAGGCTTTAATTGAAATAAAAATATTTAACTCAAATTTTCAATAAACCATTTATTTTATTTCACACAATGGATTATAAAGAAATCATATACACCATCAGCAAGGTTTTTCTTAATAGGGCTCTATATATCGGCTTATATCTCCGCCATTTTTTTTTTTCAATATTTAATATTGTAATTTTTTTTATAAAAAATACTATTTATTTGTATAAAATAAAGATTATTTTATTGTATATAATGGCTGTGTTTAAAAAAAATGTTCATTTTTGTACCTATTTTTCTGAGCGCCAAAGTGGCGTTACACCTTAAACATTCTTATTTTTTTTTTTCCTTCCAATTACTAGTCTACATATATAAGAGACTCGCCGCACACCTGAAACTGTTATAGGACGCAGCGGCGTCTTTTCATCAGTTTCGCTTTTGCACTCTCTAGGCCTGTTCCCCGTCCATGCGGGACTGCCGTCGACTTATATTTATGGGACACGTCTATAGTCGCAATCGCTCCAAGAATAGATGAAAGGAGAATTTGGGAAGAGATAGAAATCCGGTGAGTTAAATAAAGAGAATAGAGTGGATGCTCTATCTCTTGATACAGCAAAACCGTCAATATCCCCATCAACCTCAGATCGTTAATAATTTTTCTTCTTCCTCTTAGTTTAGGTCGTATGACCTGTTTATGACGGTGAGCTGTCCTGGGATGATGACGTCCAGCCATCCTGGTAATCTCTTGCTGCTTGGGTTTTCATCTTTAACAATTTTTGCGATTCTTGTATTCACCATGCGGTCCACGAGGTCTCTCCAAAAGCGCCTTCTGCTTCTTCCCCATCTTATTATGTCCTCAACACCACAGACAGGATCTTATCGTTTTAGTTCTATTCCGATCTCTGGGGGTTATGCCTGCGATGGAGGATAGGGTTCGCATATCTGCTAATCTAAGATGGTTCTAAGTTCTATTAATATTGTAATATAATAATATGACTTCTGGAAAACCCTTCATCAATATAAAATACTTATAAGATTATATTTTACAACTATAAAATTCTTAGGTAATCCATTGTTTTAGCGGAAACACTTTAATATTTCACCATTATTAAAACTTTTTAAACTGTTAAATTAAATAACTTTGTTTTATGTATCACAATTGTATTGGCAACTTCATCTATTTTTATTTAACACCTGATGATGTCAACATAGATTGACGAAACAGCTATCGCGTAAAATAAAATACAATAGTGATACGTAAAACAAAATTATTTAATTTAACAGTTTAAAATGTTAAGGTATCATAGTATTTCGGCCAAAACTATCGACTATTTAAAAAAATCTTCCAACTAGTTGATTGTATGACCTGACGATGCTTACATCGGTTAGCGAAACAGCTGTCGCGACTTATTACATATATTCAATTGTGATATTCATAACAAAAAGTTTTATTTATTTAAACGTTTAATATAAAATTCTTAGTAATCCGTAAGGAAGTACCCTTTTAACAAGTAAAACAATCTACTCAGCAAATCTGACTCGTTTGCTATGTATCGATAAACAAAGCAATTAAAATATGTAAGTAAGGGCAACAATAAAAACACATTTGCTGATAACTTATGCGGAAGAAAATATCATGTAAAAATAGAGAATTATGTCAAAACTATTTGTTGGAGCCAAGTCGAAAATAGATCGCGGGTGTTCCATAACGACCTTGCTCATGGCCAACATTAATAGGTCATTACTGTGCTGTTATGCCACTCTCTTGACATTGACCTTCTTAGGGTAGACGAGTGTTTGAAGAAGAAGTCATTTTTTTGGTAGATTCAATCGAATGGTACGAAGTTTTTGCTTCCGATCTAAAATAATTAACCATCGATTTTTTGTGTCGTTTCCTCTTCTTCTTATTTTTGTCCTGTCACACCTCCGTGGTGCATAGGGCCTCAAAGAACCTTCTCCACCCGACTCTATCGCATGCCTGATGCCTAACATAATCCCAAGTGAGGCCTGCCGCCTTAACCTCGTCCTGCAGGGCTCTTCTCCAGGTGGCTCTAGGTCTGCCTTGCTTTCTCTTTCCCCCTATAGGGACCAGTCTAATGCATCCTGAGCGATACAGGCTGGGTTCCGTCTCAGAGTGTGACCGATCCACTGCCATTTGCGTCTAGCGACTTCTTCTCTAATTGGCTTTTCGCCTGCCATAGTCCAGAGAGCGGCATTTGACACTATTTGGAGCCAATAGATTTTGAATATTGAGCGAAGGCACCTATTTATAAACACGTGTCGTTTCCTCACTTATTATTAATTCCGTTTTCCAGGATAAGTCTTTTCGTTATGAAATTCAGTAAAAAAGATCCCGCTTAAAAAAGGTACACATATTTATTTAAATTTTGTGGCAATTTAAACCATTATTTTGCAAAGATAATCTAAACTTGAAACTCCGACAAAGAATGATTAAATGTTATATACTCGTATGGTATGTTCTACTATATGGCTGCGAAACCTGGACTCTGAAAGTGAATGTAATGAACCGGTTGGAAGCTTTCGAGATGTGGATATACCGCAGAATGCTCCGTATACCGTGGACCGATAGGGTCAGTAATGCAGATGTAGCCAGAGCCAATAGAGAGCTGTTGTCAAGTGTGAAAATTAGAAAGGTCTCATATTTGGGTCATGTGCTAAGGGGAGAAAAATACCACCTCCTTCGACTGATATTAATGGGTTAAGTGGAGGGACGTCGGGGAGTTGGTAGACCCCAGCTGTCCTGGTTGCAGAACATCAAAGAGTGGACAGGAATAAAAAGAGTTTAGAACCTGTTCCAAGTGGCGCAGGATAGAGATGCCTTTGCTGTAGTAATCGCCAACGTTGGGGGGACCTGACACGGCATCGAAAGAAGAATTAGAAGGTATTTAAAGAGTGCGGCGCGCATCCCCCGAGCAGGCGCGTTTTATTTCGGTTCTTGTAGGCTCGAAGATGAGTTTATTGAATTCTCTCGAATGTCTAAAAGTGAGACCCCCGCGGCAGTTTCAGAGTGAGGCCAATCTCAGATAAACTGGAAGAAAACCGTCTGCAATAGTACGGGCGGTCTCGTTTCACGGAGGGTGATGAAGATGGACCAGTGACCCAGAGGACGTGGTAGGCCTAAGTTGACTTAGATTGGACTTATTAATAAGAGTCTCAAAGGAGATCGGGTCCCATCAGATGTCACCCATGAAATATAGTCCCGGAGACGCCATACAAGAAGAGCCTACTTCAAGGAAATGGGACATCATAGACTAGGTAGAAGAAAAATATTAAATGTGATTATCAGATTTTTTGTTGGACAATTATTATTTTAAAACTTTTGTATTTTCGTAGGCCTACTGGATGTCTACCCCCGAAAATTCAGCTAGTTGATCATGGAGGCTGACTATTTTTTTATGGAGATTCGTATTTTTTTCTCAGTAACCAGTCTCTTCTTGATCATGTAACAACAATTCCTGGAGATGGCTAACAGCATCATTAATAAATTAAGCACACTAAATAAGTGAATACGAGTATAGTGAATCTCATTTTCCCATAGGTGTATTCCCTTTCCCTAAACTGAATCAAATGTGTATAATTGTTACTTTATAATAAAGATCTTTCTATTAATAACTTTTTACTCTTCCCGTAGATAAACCCTTAATGTTCCAGGTAAGATTTTCCATGGTTTTCTCAGCTCTAAGGCGAATGTCGGAACATACATAGATAGCCCATGGACCAGAGCTGATTCAGCACTGCTGAAGTTGTAGGTTAATACAAATATATAGAAATTAAGGGATCGTTCTGGTTTTGACGTTCGAAAAAAAGGCTATTTTTGATGAAAATACTATTATAGATATTGATATAAAAACCATCTGTATTTATTTATTATTTGTATTTTTTATTAATATAAACAACCGGGGAACGGAATGCCTTAAATATTTGGTATGTCGCTGGCTATTTTGAATTTTTCAATTGTTGATCAACGCAAAGGTTGTGAAATTAGTTAAATTTCTCCGATCACTACATGTATACATATATATATACATATATATATATATATATATATATATATATATATATATATATATATATATATATATATATATATATATATATATATATATATATATATATATATATATATATATATATATATATATATATATATATATATATATATATATATATATATATATATATATATATATATATATATATATATATATATATATATATATATATATATATATATATATATATATATATATATATATATGCTATATATATATATATATATATATATATATATATATATATATATATATATATATATATATATATATATATATAGCCACCAAAAAAGAGGTATTTATTAATTTTTTTGACAAAAACGGATCTACATTAAAATTAACTTATCTTTTTTTACCAAGAATCTTTCTTTACAATTAGTATTTGTTGTAAAATTTACGTAACACAAAGAGATTCAATTTGACAATTTCTTAAATGCGCCATTACTCAAATCTATGGTAGGTGGGGTTAGTCCACTTTTGCTTTGACTGCCTCATATATACTCTCGAAAAATCGATTTTTTAAAACTTATA
Source organism: Lepidostoma basale (assembly GCA_022606425.2). Lineage (NCBI taxonomy): Eukaryota > Metazoa > Arthropoda > Insecta > Trichoptera > Lepidostomatidae > Lepidostoma > Lepidostoma basale. Next base: position 27,779 of record JAHDVF020000812.1, on the reverse strand, counting down.
AATCAGAATGATCCCTTAAGCTGAATCAAAAATGTATAATTGTTACTTTATAATAAAAATAATAATGTCAAATACACCTTTATGTGTTATTAAAATACTCAACTCTTTATAGGAAACCCTGTGACATTTCAGGAATCAGATATATTTGTATAGATACAAAAAATATTCAGAATCATTCAAATTACTACGTAACAACAAACAGATATAACGATAATAACTATTTGATTCATTTTAATACCATGTAGTTTGCTAGTAAGACTTAATCAAAGCTTTACAAATCAAGGGATACGTGGAATAGTTAGTTATGATGGAAAATTATAGAGTATGAATGGCTTTATTCCACACAATTATTAATCAAACCTCAAAAGAAATCAGCACCCAAATTTCGTGTCTACACGAGAAATACATTTCTTATATGAGCCTTTCATCAATTTTCGTAACATATAACTGTTTTTATTATTCATACGCGAAGGGTATAATAAATTTATTGTATTCCTCATATTATGTTTCTATTTCCAAACGAATTCGGCAACTCATTGCCATCATATTATGGTGTGGCAACAACTATTACAACTCTTTGATTTTTTAAAAATATTTTATTATCTAGCATTTTTTCTTCATCCTTTTGTCCTGTCACACCTCCGTTGTGCATAGGGCCTCAAGAAACCTTCTCCACCCGACTCTATCGCATACCTGATGCCTAACATCATCCTGAGTGAGGCCTGCTGCTTTAACCTCGTCCTGCAGGGCTCTTCTCCAGGTGGCTCTAGGTCTGCCTAAGTCGATTCCTCGTGGGAAAACTTCAAATCACTTAAAGTGTTTGGCCAGTACTCTACCATTTACTATATTGACGTGTCGTGACAACGATTTAAATTATTATGCCAGACGATAGAGGACAAGAAATTCGACGATATAATAATAAGCTTATGTATGAAATTTAAAGTTATTTAAATTATATAATACATATATTCATACCTAGATGAAATTCCTCAAGATAAAAAAAAATTATAAGTGTATAAAATCATAAAAACTCTCAATAAATTTGCCTTTCGTATATGTAGCTCACTTATAAATTAAACATCATCATTAATTTCACTTGATGTTTGACCATTCTTCATATATACTCTAAATTAGTATTTGGTGCTTGTGAATGAACAAAGTGTGATATCTATTATTCCAATTATTAGGTTGGCAACAGTGGCAAACTCTGAAAGTATCTACTCCAGCATCTATTTATTATTAAAAATGTAATATTTTCGGTTTCTTATCACAATCACGTACTCAATTATTATTAATTGTGTTTTAAATAATAATGTAAAACTGTGTATAATCATTAATATGAATGAATACTATGAATTTATTGTTTCACGAAAAATGATGTGAAACGCCATATTAAATAATTAAAACGAATGAAAACGACAGTTTTCTAGAAGTTTTATTATATTTTATGGGAATGACATGTTTCGCCCTTTTAAGGCATTATCAAATGTTTTGATAAGAGAAGGATGGAGTGCCACATCAATAAAAGTGTGACAGTCCATTCTTTCTGCCTACCCTTTCGGGGAGACGGCGTGTTGGTTAGTTAGTTTAGTTAGTTGATAATGCCTAAGAAGGGCGAAGCATGTCTTTCCCATAAAATATAATAAAACTTTTAGAAAACTGAATACTATGAATGTTTTCAAGAAAGTGGATTATAATTTACAGTGACAAATGTCACCGTACTTAAAAAAACGTCAATTGCCATATGTTGCATGTACTGATAAAATAATAACTCATAAGCTTTAGACGTAAGCACTGTGGAATCCCGTTTATATTGATCTCCCGATGATGAAGGTGTAAGCCTTCGAAACATGTCGAGAAAAATAAACTCAAAAGTGTAAAAAACAGTGTTTTAATTCATAAAAATTCGAAATATTTTTCCATTATTTTTCTCGAAATCCTTCGAAGATTTACTATCATCATAAACTGTTTATATAGTTCTCCCGGTGATGAAGATATAAAAACTATTGAGGATGTCTAAATAATTAACTATCATGCCGTCTTCCCGGAGAGGATGAAAGAATGGACCGCCACACTGTTCTATTCTGACATACTTCTCTCGATTCCTCTACATTCATACATCGTGACTTCTCATGTAACCGCCAGTTAATATTTGATTTATTTGATTGTGCCACGTTTTCTTCGGCCTTCTTCTATTTCTATCACCGTTCACGTCGTTTACATATATCTTATTTACCATTGTGTCTTCACTCATTCTTTCCATGTGTCCAAACTATCGTAACAACCCTTTAATTGTTTTGTTCATAACACTTTCATTCGCACCGCATTCACTTCTTATATTTGCATTTGACACTCATCATATACAGATTTAACACACATTCGTCTAAAATATCTCATTTCTATTGCATTTATTCTACTTTTATCTTTCTTTTGCCGGTTCCATGTTTCCCTTCCACACATAAGCGTCGGCACATCTACACCATTGTGCACCGCCAACTTAGATTTTTTTGGATGGGCTTTTGTTTTGCGATGACAACATTAATGTGCACTTAATAATGCACTTAAGTTCACCATTTTCTCTGTTGCCTTCAATACCCTTTCAATCAATCATTTTAATCATTTTGTCTCCTCCCTCCCTCTTGTGCCTCCTGCAGTGCATTATTTCTTTTCTATTCTTTCTATAACATATGTTATTTATGCATCAATTGTTTATTGCTATGTGTGTACAGCGGGACATCGAGGAAGAGTGGCGTAGCTTAAATGTGGTCTGGGTCCCCCTTGGTTGCAAGCATACATGTATTATAATCAATATTTTTTAACGCAAGTCCCGCATGGACGGGGGAGGGGCCTAGGTAGTGCACGGGTGAAGCTGACGAAAGGCGCCGCTGCGCCTATAACAGCTTCGGGTAAGCGGAGGGAGCCTTCTATGGCTCGCCCATATATAAATTACCTTTTCAAAATCCTTCTCCACACTGCCATCCTTTGTAAACATACTTCCTAAATAAACAATTTGTTGTTCCAGCTTTTCACCGTTTACGCTAATTGAGACTACAACAGTTGCAGACTCTTATGTTTTTTTTCACGAAGAATGTCGAAAAAAAATGTAATTGAAAAAAAACTTGTTGTATTAATTCATGAATAAAACGTTTTGTTCGTGCATATTAATGTTGGCATTATACAAAAAAACTAACTCCAATCCGCTTGTAAAAAAAATATATAAGTGAGAGGATAGTGCAAATCAAACAAATAAGCGATACAAACGCTCTCAAATAGAAGCAATTAATATAATTGCTGTAAACGAAAGTTAACTCATGAAAAAATCGGTTTGTTAGCGCATATTAATGTTGGCATTATACAAAAAACTAATATTTTTACTATGTTTTTATACCTTGACAAACATACAAACCCCAATCTGGTTGTAAAAAAATATATAAGTGAGAGGATAGTGCAAATCAAACAAAAAAGCGATACATATAGCAAACGCTCTCAAATAGAAGCAATTAAGCTAATTGCTGTGAACGAAAACGAAAACTTGTTTTGCATACTCAATTTCGCCCGCCAGATCAAACCGCGGTCACTTGATCATATGGTATTCCTTCGTGGAAGATTGGTATTGCCACACCCCCGTGCAATGGACCCATACGTAACACTAGCCATCGTATCGTTTGATTAATTCGATTCGAATAACCTTGGTGATTTTTTATGCTCGTTTGCTCCGCGTCTCGACAAAACAGTTCAATTATATTATTATGACGAATGGCTCGTGTTGCATAATTAAAGTCTAAAGTACAGGTGACTTTGGCAAGTAATACAAACAGTACCTGCTCTATGATTGCTGTAAGAAAGCTGTTCGATTATAAAACCATAGATAAAAACTCTTATCTAAAAAAATGCAATCTTAACATGCGCAATAGAATCCATAGCTGACAAACTCTAATCAAGCAACTCCTGTCTATCAACGAGATGAAATTATTATAATGAATAGCCCGCAAACCTTCGTGATCGAATAAGAAATACAGAAATCCGAAGAATTTGCAAATTTGAAGACATTTTCAATGCCAATCAAGTTCCCTGTATTTTTATCCCCTAGACCACCACCGGATACCTTAGGTTATCGAATCAATGCAGTTGAAAATAGACAAAGAATTAAATCAAATCAAATCAGTTTATTTCATCAATAGACATTACAAGAGGTGTCGGTCATGTCAGAAGCCGGAAGAATCGACGTGCGTGTTTGACTCGATGTATGAATGTGGAGGAATCTAGAGAGGTGTGCCAGGATAGAGTAGTGTGGCGGTCCATTCTCTCTGCCTACCCCTGCGGGGAAACGGCGTGATGGTTTGTTGTTGTTGTTGTTGTAGACATTACAAAATTAATTTTTAAGGCATCTATTGAGAATAGGTAAAATAATATATTGTGTATAGTATACTACCAGAAACGCATGAGAGATGGTTCAACATAAGGAAGACAAGATACTCTCCAGAATTAGGAGTATTTGCCTTCTGAAGGTACTTTCACTAAAATGAAAGACGTCGATCTCCGAGGAGACCGCGTTCAAATTAATTCAATCAAATTCTCGAATAATATCTAAATATGTACTTTTTTACTACGAGTATATTGGAGATAAGGAAATTGTTTCCACGTGTGCGGTTATTATAATAATATCACCCTTGCAAATGACATGACATGATCAGCCCTTGGAAATGACACAAATTTGGCCAAACCTACCACCACAATGGTAAGAGAATATGGATAGACAATGCGTTTTTAATAGCCATCCTTACGAAACTAGAAACCATTTAATTTACAGATCATTTTATTTCAACCACTTATCAATTATTGCTGACCGGTTTCAATATAATTCGAATTGTATTTAGATTTTTTCCCCATATTCTTCTTCTTCTTCTTCTTCCTTGTTGTAGACCTATGTTGTTTGTTCACCAGAGTGTTGCTCCTCCTGTGAGGTAGACTCCCAGCTGTTTTTTTAATCTTTTAGGAGGTCTTCCGCGAGGACGAGTCCCATGAGACTGATTATGTCCCTTTTCCCCCATATTAGTTTCTATAAAATTACCCTTACTGGTGGTTATCTCAATGTTATTACTAATTATTATAAAATATTATTTCTGTATGTACCTACTTAACATGTAATTTCAAATCTACATTGCAAGCCTTATTTGGTGTTGGAACCAAAAGAAGAAGAGGCATATCCGTATATAAATATCTGGTATTCCATCCTCTCTCTCTACCGTATTACGGGGTGATTGTTACATAGTTGGGTAGATAGTTTTTTCAATCGATGTGTGTAATGATAAAACATTTAAAATTAAACTTTTTTATTTTGTATTGGTTACTTTATCGTGTACGCTTATCCATACAATACTTGCTAAATTACATTTATTATTTTTGATCATTATTAACATGGCAAAAACTACGTCCTGTTGACCTTCATGCATGCAAAATGAATTATCTTAATAAGACATACCAATACATTTAGATTCCGCTTTACATTCGAACTTTTGCAACCTTCGAAAAGACCAAGAATAGAAGACAAAATATTTTATTAATACCGACATAAGATTATTAATGATTTAATCTGGATGGTGTTCTTTGAAACAGAACGGTTGAATCCTGATCCAGGGGTAAATCCTGTGTATCAGGTGAACCAGGAATTAAACCATTATTTTGAAACGGTCAGGTTCGAACCAGTTTGTGTCCTTATACGGTAGAGGTAACACGTGTATGAGATATTATTCGTGTAGAGCTATTTGTTGCCTTTATTTTTCATGCATAATTAGTTTTTTTTTTCTTAACCGTAATTTAAGCCCAAAATCGACGATAAATATCAGCGTCACTGGATGTTACTTTATTTCGACAACGCACGATTTAAATGCAACGATGGCTACTAAAATTATTAACAGAAATTATGTAGATATTCTTAAAGTCAATAGATGTTAATCCTGGTTTCGAAAGTTCAAATCTGGTGATAGGAGGCTATTAGACGTTCACAGAAGTGGACGACGTACATACGTGAGCTCTCATGATATTAACAAATCGTATTACCAAAATTTAAGACTCATAAAACTTAAAAAATAAAAAAATAAATAATAATTATAAATTTGACTAGTTTAAAACATTGCTTCAGTTCATATTACTCAAATCCCTATCTCGGTGAAAAGTATTGATTAATACCCTGTCGCTAACATTTATTTCAATTCGATTCAATGTGGGAGTTTCTTGAGAGATCTTTCATTATTTATACACCACTATTTATGATATAACTGGTACTATTAAACATTCTTAGAGTCAGTAATGTAGAGTATTTTAAGTAAGTGAAAATATATTCATACAATTACTTTAAACTAAAAGATTTGATAATCAAATGATTTTACTGAAATCTCTTGACCAGTCTGTCGATGCCAGCGAGCCTGGCGAAACCGGTCGCTGTCTAAATAAAGACAAAAGTGGAAGTAGTTAAAAAACATCGTTTTATTTAATTATTATTTAAAAGATTTGAGGTTTATCCGATTCGCATATGAAAATTAAGAGGCTCAGATACAAAAAAATAATTACAGATAAAATAAAATAACGTATATTATATAGTAATCTGAATACATTCGTAAATAATTGACGCCAGAGATGTCATATTTAGGCGCCGGGCGCCGTAACCTGTTTTTATTCAGAAATCTAATTATTTACAATTAGCATTTCTGAGGATTCCATCGGAGAAGCTTCAGTAGTGAAAGGAAAACCCCGTTGTTCGTGACGTTGTTTCTGGGCGGGATAACGTAAATAGACGCCGCGTAAGTTTCCTAAAAAAATACGTGTTCCTACCGAATAAGCCTACTCAAATCATCTCACGCAATCTTCCTGCTCAAATTGTCATCTTTTCCTGATTGCCATATAAACAATACATTATATTTTTCTTCAAAGAAGGGATCAAACATTTTTAGAGGATTTTTAAGATAATCAAATGATTTTACTGAAATCTTTTGATGGAAGTTCATTCTAAATAATAATTAAATAAAACGTCGAAATAAAGACAAAAGTGGAAATAATAAAAAAAAACATCGTTTTATTTAATAATTACTTTTTAGAAGTCGCCTTTTGGCGACCATGTTCGAAGTCATAAAAATCGACAAGTAAAAATAATATACAGGTATAAGAAACTCGAGAGTCAGAATTTAATTGTATGGCAGTCGACACTAATATAAAGCCTACGACGTAAATATAAGGTAACAGGGACAAATATATTTTGAATAATGAAAATATATATTTAAAAAAATCTTTTTAAATGTAGGTATATTTAATTAAAATCTACTAATGTCCGTGTCTTCGACCGGTTTTACCATCTTCTGGTAGCGAGCTGCCGAAACCGGTCAAAGACACAAGCGTTAGAGGATTTAAACTAAATATATAATACATTAAAAAATTTAAAAATATATATTTTCAATGAAGTGCTACCATGAAATTTCAAAAAACAAAATTCATATCTTACAATAAATTTGATTTAAAACACTGTTTTTTCCATCTTTGTGCTTAATTTCGTTCGGTTCCGGGTTCGATTCCCGGCGAGGGCAGTGTGATTGTCATACTGTATTTGGTCTGGTGTAGGATTCACGTGACAATAAAATGACGATAGATTAGCTACCTATCACATGTCACGAGAACATCGATTTGGCTCATGCTGTCATGATGTAAAGAGCGATTCAACAAAATAATAATAAAAAAATAATAAGTTTTTTTGAATATAAATAAAAATCAAACGCTGAATTGAGTTTTTATGGGTCACATGCTACTACAAATTGGAGTTTTAGTTCAATGGAGATATACAATTGAGACGCCGGCAATAATAAGTAATTGTGATAATTGTTGCAGAAATGAGATCACTACAAAAAAACATGTTCTTCAGATTACCGATAAGAGATCAAAAGTAAAGGTTACTGGGACTTAAGACCGGGTGGTGTTGACTCCTGATCAAGAGAACTTTAGTTCAATCTTCTAGACGAACAGTTCCTTCTTCTCCATAATACTTTATTTTATTTTATCGCATTAGGGTTCGTTTAAAAAAATGGACATATAATATAATATTAAAGGGAAAAAAATTAAATACCTAAAATGTATGCACGCAGCTGAATCCAAAGAAAAAACCTGGAAATACAAAATAAGTTTATTACGCCTCGGTTTTATAGTTTTTTATGACTTTTTTCTTCGTACCCGGATTTAGGAGTGAAGAAATGCATCAGTCGTCGAGCGGATGGTTAATCAGAATAAGAAAAAAACACTCATAGATTGCTGAACAGAGTGAATAGAAAACAAGTAGCAATGCATTTATATTAGTTTTGATATACTGTTTGGCCGTAAAAGAGGATGTTGTTCTTTTTGTGCTTGATAGACATCTCCGACAGCGACACCATAGGTTGTTTCACCTACCAGCCACCAGAGCCAACCTGCCTCTGGTGACACCGGTGGGAAGAGCAATTCGACGTCTTTTATATTAGTGAAAGTACGTTCAGAAGACAAATACTCTTAACTTTAGAGAGAATCTTGTATTCGTAATGCGTTCCTGGTTTTATATTGTAATATGATATTTTTTTTACCTGTACTCAATAGATTTCCCTTAAACATTAATATTGTTTGTAATGTCTGTTGATATAACACACTGATTTGATTTAGCTGTGAAATTCCATAATTCTGATGGCAAAGGTTTTGGTAAAAAGTTATATATGTTATTGTATATATCATAAAATCTATTATAAAAATGGATAGAGTATGCAGTTTTGCCTTAAAATATCTAAGAAAGATTTGGTGGAGAGATGTATCTTCTTCAAGTGCCCTGTTGGGTCTCTCCAACTTTGGCGATCACCTCGGCGAACCTGTCCCTGTCCTGCGCCGATTGGAACAGCTCCTGATAGCAGAGATGTATAACCAGAAAAAAATATTAGTAGGTGAATCTCCTTCTCCTGTTCTCTCCTAAAGTCCTAAAATGCATGAACAGTATCGTTGCAAAACATTATTTGGGTCTACTGGCAAGTTGATGACATATCCCGCTTTTCCAAAATGCCACAGTTATATTGTGATAAACAAACTCGTAAAAATATACACGCAATGTTTTGGTGCACAACAATTTACAAATAGGTTTTTATTCTGGTCATGATTTTAGTGCTTCAACATATTTTATTGAAGGCTAGTCATCAACACTGTGGAATTCCATTGTTTATATGGAAGGAGAATTTTATATCATTGTTAATATTCCCTTTTTTATAATTTCATTTATTAAATAAAAATAATTTACTCAACACGTTTCTGAAATGACCTATGTCCTCAGGTATAAATACAACTCAATTTTATTTATACCTGAGGGTGGAGGTCACCTCCAAAATGCCTTTTGTAAAATTAATTAACCACCCTACGTATTTGAACGTACGTGATACGTTCACACCAATCTGCGCTATCCCGTATCACGTACGCGCTTGAGACAGTGTAATGTACCTAAAATGTACAAACTGTTAGGGATACGCGCGTGTGCCAACAACACTTGAGTACAAGTCTTCATAAATAAGATAGTTTTACAAGGGGCAGGTGAAGTGTGCGGCCGAGTATTTGACGTTTCGTAATTTAAAAAAATAAAATTAATATATATTTAAATTTCACCTGCTTTTCAACTGCTTTTTTGCACGTTTCTCGGAAAATTACCTGAAGGTAGGGCGGTTAATAAAAATGTTAAATTAAAAAATGAATATTAATAGTGTTATACATTACATTTTTCCCATTACTTTAAAAGAATACTAACGGAGTGATTATTGTTTCTTTTTTTAATTGTCTTCTGTTTGTTTTCTTATTATAATAATTGCATTTATATTTTTTTAAATTGTTAATATTATTTTGTATATTGAGATTATTAACGATTTGGATATTATTCTGTAATGTTTATAATTTTTTTGAATAAATTGAATTGAATTGAATTGAACAATAATGTAAAATTTCATATTTAATAACTCATTTGAATATAAACGTCTGTTTTCTAGAAGTTTCTATATATTTTATAGATATGATATGTTTCACTTTACTAAGGCATTAAAAATGTTATTTGATATTGCTTTAGCAAGGCTAAACATGTCATTTTAACAATAAATAATAAGTCTTCTAAAAAACAGACGTTTTTATCCGTATTAATTAACTTACAGAGTGGTTCCTGAAAAGACTTCTCTTCAAGTGCTCACCCATCCCTAGAGGTGAGATTTTTATGCTCGACCGTGTGCAATGTATGCATTATATGTTTTGAATTTAATATTTCGATGTTTATCACACAAGAGGGTCAATAGAAGTCAACGCGTCACTCGCGTACCTAACAAATTAGTGTCGTCTCGCGTGCAGCCTTCTCCCCAATCACTCCAATCGCGATATCTTCCATTCAACCAATTTATCCGACGTCATCATGTCAATGGGTACTTAATCCCAGCTACTTGGTGGCTACGCCGGAGCTGGCACGCTCCTCCATCTCAGAGGACACACCTCCATATTGAGTATTAAAATCTACACGACAACATTGACGCACCCGTAAAGTGAATTGTTTTTATCCTTGATTTTTGTTGTAGTCCGCAGGGCTGCAAAAATAAAATAACAATATTCCTCAAAGAAAACTTATTGTGGTAATTTGTATGCCGCCATTTTTGTCACAGATTCACTGCAAATGTGTCTGAACACTAAAATGTTGAATGCTATATAAAATATTTATAAAAATAAAAATAATTTTCATATTTTTGAATAGCTCTTTACATCATTATTACGTGAGCTAGATCGATATCTTCTTCTCTGGTTTCAATCCTGGGATTGATATGCAGCAATTTCCTATATTCTTCTCTTCCATTCTTCCCTGTCATGTGCGGCTCTTTTGAAATCCGCATATGATGAGCAGCGCACGTCCACCAACAGGTCCTCCAGATACTCTCGGCGTGGGCGTCCTCTAGAGTTTGTCCCCTCGGTCATACCCTCCATTATGGCATGCAAGAGGCCTTCTTGTCGTATTACACGGCCGATCCATCTTGCACGCCTTTCGGACAAGGTCGTGAGCAGGTGCCTTCCTCCTTCGATTCTTTGGAGTACCTCCTCATTTGTGATGTGGTCTCTCCAGGAAATACCTAATAGTATTCTATAGGACCACATCTCAAAAGCCTCAAGTTTCCGTTTATCTATTTCGGATAGGTACCATGTCTCGCAGCCGTACATCAAGATACTCCACACATAGTTCTTGATGAGGGGTATTCTCAGTTTTAGGTCTATATTATTCGATTATATTATTTTCGACCTTTTATTAAATGCAAATATAAAGGGTGGAAAAAATAACATCAATGGTAATATACCATATACCTGTATCTTTGTTGCTCTTGTCGTAAGGGTATTCACGAATTCGCTATAATCGCATCCAAAGAGGTATAGCTCCTTTCCCAGCTCGTTTAGAAGACGAATCGCCTTCAATACAGGAGAATCGAAGCGCCTCTGTGCGACAATTTGGGGCATAAAATAAGATTTGTCCTCTCGCTCTGCTATACTTGTGGGAAACGTATAGATTTGGTTCTCTTAGTGTTCCTGGATTGTAATTACCTCCGGATATTAATATAATTTTATAATAGCATTTGGAAGAAAATCATTTTCATTAAAAACTACAAGTTAATGATATAAAACACTTATTCTTATTTATGGTATATGTATAGTAATTATGAAAAATCTTGTAATAGCGCGTAAACTTGTGTATATGAATGCATAAATAAATTATAATACTATTGAAATCATTTAAAAATTGTGTGAAGTAACGAACAAAGCTGTGATTACCCATAATTTAAAAGTATTATCAAAGTATTATATATCTTCCATTACGGTTAAACACGTTCTATTATTATGAAACAACGTAATTAACTTACAATAAGTAAGAAGATTTTTTGAAAAAAATTCATGTTAAAATATTTATTTTACGTTGTTGTGCGCAGTTGATCAGTTGATAGTGGGTGTAATAATGCTTTAAATTTCAGTAAATAAAAAAGTTAGAATTTTTGATAAATTTAAGAGTTTAACACTGTGGAAATCCATAATAACAAATTTTTGATTAATTAAAACACTATTTTTCCATTGTTGAGTTTATTTTTATCGGCATGTCTCGAAGGTTACATTTTCATCATCGTTACGTATTCGGAAATTGAATTGTATTAGAAAAAGTTCTAATTATAGCATTGTCCTTTACTTCTTATGTTTCCGTAATTATGTGGGTTGAAGTCAAAAATAGGGCTTACCTACTAACCTAATGAGATGAAGTCTTGTGATTGGGAAATGCGAAAAAAAATATGTGGGTTGGAAGAACATATTAAAATCAATGCTCAACAAAAGATACAACCCTTGATCATTACGTCAATGAATATCAAGTCCAAGCACTGTTTATTTTTGGATTTTGCGAATTCGGCTAAGTAAACACTTTGGTTATATTATTGTGGTTAATTTAGGACAAAAACACCAACGAACAATAACAAGGTAAATTTTTCAATTCATGGTTGACAGTATAGCACTTTGTTATTGTTCAAATTTCATTTTTAATTTTTGCATTTAACTCTCTGCGGCATCCAGATATAGATATCAACAAAAAATTTTAATTGATACATAAAAGTTCAAATCATTTTGCAGATATTTAGGCTATTTACATATATGCTTTCGTATGTAGCACTTAATTATTTTAAGTTTGGCATTTATAAAAATAAATATAACAGTTTTTACACGGTTTTATTTTTGTCAAAACCAACCGGTTTCGCTCCCGCCGGAGCTTTGTCAGGGTTACAAAATAAACATTAAAAAAATGTCTATTTATTTTTTACTTTATTTTGAAACCCTGACGAAGCTCCAGCGGGAGCGAAACCAGTTGGTTTTGATTAAAATAAAGTGGTGTAAACACCAGTTAAAGTGTTTATTTTATATACATATAAATGTAAATTTCTTCTTCTTCTTCTTCTTCTTTTAATAGATCTGACGATCTGTGACACAGAAATCATGTCTCGTCTGATGATGAGATCCAGCTGTCCCTCCATCTCTTAGGCGGTCTTCCAGGTGGGCGGTGTCCGGAGGGGATTTCATAGGCGGCTGTATATGCGAGTCTGTGACCATCCATTCGGGCTACATGGTCCCTCCAGTATCTTCTTCTGGATCTACTCCAGTAAATGTAAATTTGTGTCTTTTAAATATTTATTTAAAAAAATAAGTCCAAAATGATGAACCATTTTTATTGGGAATTTGGTCTTGTCATGCCAGAAAGACGAAATCAGAATCATTCGCAATAGACCTAGAAAGGCGGTTAGGTTAGATATCTGCTAACATATAAGGAGGGGCGTTTTTAATTGTAGATATTATGTACCATAGATCATTAAAATAAGAATGACAATTAAGGACGCGGGTCATGTTCAAGATAGAAACAATACTCACTGAATCGAGAACTAAGTTCTTTGCTCCCTAGACTACCGGCATATTTTTATATTGAAACATGAGAATTCTTCAGTACTGCAAAACATCTGAACCAATCAAAATACTTAAAAATAAATTGACTTGTTTCAATATTTTACAAACACTTCATTTTTATGCCAATATCTGTTTGAGGCTCACGCATTTAAATGTGTAAATAACAAAAAACTATTTTTAACTGTTCATTTAATTATTTACATTTTACGTACAATAATAAAAATATTTAATAAAACAACGGTGGAATTTTGCAGGATTGTAGTACCCCCTAAATGTCGTCCATAGTCAAAGTAAGAAAGCGCCGTCAAAGAAACGTCAGCCAATTTCTAGAAAAAAGTCTTTAACCTTTTCATCTTTGCTTATACATTAGAAATAAATAAGTAAAGGTGTTCAAAATCAAATCGCCTCTTGTTTCAATAGCTAGGTCTTCTAAGCTTCAACTGACCGCCCGGTCTCTGGTTCAAATCCCGCGTCAAAAGAAAAAATTGTATGTTAGAGTTTTGTTGATTTTTTAATAGTTGCAACCCGTGAAATATTAAATAATAATGAAATATATTTTACCTTTTAAAACTTTGGTTCACTCTACAATGGTAATCATAAGTTATAACTTTTAATGTAAATCATTTTGTTCACACACTTTAAAATTCCATTATTAATAATACCAAATTGTTCTCCTTTTGTTTTGTATTCTTCTGTCATACAAAAATAATAATACAGTTGTTTCAAAATGGCGCCCATAGGCGGCTGTCATTCGAAGCTTCTCACAATATTATTTAATTTCTGCATTTCGGCAATCCTTTAAGATTATAAACAGCTCCATATATAAGTGTGGGGTGTTGTGGTGAGCAGTTGAACACACGGTGGACGTTGCAGCGTTTATTGCGGATCACAAGTATTTACCCGTAACTGTATGATATACTCGTGATGGAGCGTGGCTGGATGTCTTATAGCAGCGGGGCGGAGTCCGGTGGTGAGTCGTAGAGGATGAGGGCTCGCTGGGCGGTATCGTCGAGTGGCTGGAGCGAGGAGTCGTCGGAGGTTTCTCGTACGTAGGCTGGGTAGTGGAGACTCGTGTCTCTTCGAGATCGCGATACTGGCTGACGTTTAGAGTTGACTGACGTTTAGAGTGGACTCCTTAGCTTCGTAGCTCGGCGTCGGAGGGAGTCCGATATCCCTCGTGGCGTGGACTTATTAACGTAGACTCGCGTCTGTTAGAAGTCGTAAGAGTAACTGATCCTATTGGGTGCTCGGAAGTACTGCTTTTATATGCTTGGGTCAGCGTTTTTGTGTTTATTCGTGTCATGTATTTCTTCATGAAATATGTTTATCTGGGTTATTCATTTAACCCCGATATAAGTGAATGCATCATCATGCTTTTAGCTCCATTGCCGCCGCCACAGTTCCTGACCATCGTAATTGCTCACTTTTCATTTTGCCGTTGCTATCATCTTCCTGACCCGCTGCCATCTCCAAGTCTGCTGGCGTTCCCCGAACGCCTCCATCCCTTGCTTCTCCTGCCGCCGTCGACGCCGCCTCCTATCGTTTATATCGTTCTCTCGATGATGAAGGTGTAGGCCTTCGAAACATATCGAGAAAAATAAACTCAAAAGTGGAAAAAACAGTGTTTTAATTCATAAAAATTCGTCATTATGATAATACTATATTTGACAAATCTTATGCGTAATAAAATGTAAAAACACAGTGAAATATTCACATATTGATATATTAAAAATAACTTTCCCTTTTTCTTAATTGATTGCGTACTTTTTGTTTTAAAAAATCGTAATTTTACAACCAAATACCACATTGTATTTACCTTACTAATATTTTCCATTGAAATGAGTCCGGTGTATTGATTAGTGACCGGTCAACTGGCTGTCAGTTAAGCATTTGAGTTCACAATAGATCATGGGTATTGCATCACGTTGGAAGCAAGGCCATTTAGATCGATACACATTATTAATGGAAGATTTATGCCCGCTTTGCTACGTTACACTAAAAATTCCCCCTATTATACGTGTAGTACACAATAGAATATTGTAAAACTTCTTCTTTTTCTTCTTCTTCTTCTTCGATGGCCCTACAGCCCATATCGAGGCTTAGCCTCCAGTATTCTTCGCCTCCAACTCCTCCTGTCCTCCGCTTCGACCCTCCAATCTGACACTCCTAACAATTTCGCCCCATCTCTCCCAACTTCATCCTCCCATCGCAGCCTTGGTCGTCCAATTGGTCTTCTACCACCTGGGTGCCACTCCAGCAATCTTTTCGGGGTTCGCGATGACGGCATCCTCTGCACGTGACCGGCCCATCTCAGTATATTCAGTCTGACCTGTGTGGAGAGACTGGGAGCTTTGTAAATATAGTACAGCTCGTCATTATGCCGCACTCTCCAGCCTTCACCGTCATTCACAGGTCCCAGAATTCTGCGCAGCACCCTTCTCTCAAAAGTATCCAGTCGCTCTGCGGATTTCGCTGTAATTGTCCACGCCTCACACCCATAGGTCATTACTGTTCGGATGATTGTTTTATACAGGATGATTTTGGTTTCCCAGTGTACGTTTCTTGATTTGAGCACTGGTAGTAGAGAGAAGGATGTTTTGTTGCCAATTGTGATTCTTCTTTCAATTTCATTGTGATCTTCGTTTTCTTTTGTTATAGACGAGCCCAGGTAAGTGATTGTACAACTTATTACCCAGAAATATTCTTGAATAAGATTCTGTGAACTTTTTTAAACAAAAACAGAAAACAAAACAAACCATCACGCCGTTGCCCCGCCGAGGTAGGCAGAGAGAATGGACAGCCACACTACTCTATCCTGACACACCTCTCTCTACAACGCACGTCGATTCTTCCGACTTCTAACAATACCAATCTTTAAAATGTGATTAATTTGGTCATCTCATGTTTTCCTCTATTTGCCTAGACTCCGTACTCCATTTACATCATTAACGTATACTTTCTTAACCATTCTTTCTCCACCCATGCCTTCCATATGTCCTAACCAACGAACGCAGCGATTCTTTCACAATTTTGTTCATGATACCATCTTCCGCTTCACATTCCTTTTTTATATAAGCATTTGAGATTCTGTCGCACATCGTTATACCACACATGCGTCTTAGGGATTTCATATCTACTCTAATACTTTTAATATATTTTAAATTATCATATGCTACATTAATAACAGGCTTTTACATAAAAAAAAATGAACAAGGGACGCTAAAAAGGGTATATAAAATATTCTCAGAATTTTTTTATCAAATCGCTATCTGTTCCTTTATCTTCTAACATTCCTTTTAGACACTTAAAAAACAGTGACATATAGAAAAATGATTGATTTTTATCAAATTATTTCATCATACTGGTTTGGAAACTTTCCAACAATTTATTATGTAAGAGAATATTCGTCATAATGATACTGAATACTATAGTACTGGATATCTTCGACAGCGTCAACAAGATTTTTTTATCAGCTTGCATAATGAACTTGCCTTGGGTGATGTCAAAGGAAGAGCAATAAAACTGCATAATTGGATCATTTCATCGATCTGTATTTTTTTAATATTAATGAAGCAAGCAATGCTGAAGATGCACAAAATATTTAATTCTATGGAATATTCTGCCTTCATAATGTTGTAATGAAACTTTAATATTCCTAGTATGGTGAGTTATAAATTCTTAATATTTCTTATCTATAAATTTTCTCCAGAGATACATGATAGAATACCAAGTGACGAAATAAGGAAGAAATATTAGGCGGATGATTACATCATAAGTTATATTAAAATAAGATTCCTGAGATTGTTTGGACATATGGAGCGCATGGACGAGAGAAGAATGGTTAAAATGTTGTATACAGCAGTGCAAGTGGAAAAAGAGAAGCCGTGTAAGACCAAGGAAAGCATAGCATGACCAAATTTATTGGCGGCTACATTCGAAGTCGGAAAAATCGACGAGCGTGTATGTTATGATGTATGAATGTAGAGGAATCTCGAGATATATGTCAGGACAGAGCAATATGGTAGTCCATTCTCTCTGCCTACTCCTCCGGAGAAGCGGCGTGATGGTAAGTTAGTTACTTCCTGATAATGACCTCCGACAGCGCCGACATCAATAATTGTTCTTTGCTCCGTCACGCAGAACCAACCTGCCTTTGGTGATGTATCGGATTTGGACATTTTCAGTGTCAGTGAGGCAGTGTTCATAAAAAATATATTACAAATTCTGGAAAGAGTACTGCTTCACTGACGTCGACATATTTGGGTTCCTTCTGATATGTATGATTTTTTTGCAACATTTTGAATGTATACAAATACTTGTAGACAAATACTGGATTTTACCCATTGCGGGTAAATTATTTTTATAAGGATTAATTGTATCTCAAAAGAGACGAAGATGTAAATTGTTTTCTTGGAACAGAATATGGTGGTCCTTATGACCTGTCATTGGTTGGGTTAAGCGATCGCTTTATGTTCACAGCATTCCCCATTTCGCCCTTCTTACGACCATCACGTCTGACAATTTTTTGGAAGATGTATATATGCCACAATGTTGAGGAACACTTCACATTTTTTAGTTCAATCTACACTAGCGCCATCCGTTAAATCTAAAACACTTAAGTGATTTTTTCGTTTCAAGTCGTTATTTTATCTTTGTTACACCGTTTTGTGTCCAAATGAGTCGCCTAAATGTTTTTCGTTTGTTATGTCTCATTTGTGTATTATGAAAAATAAATAAATAAATAAAAATAAAAACTTAGTTTTAAGAAGGGACAATGCGGTTTCTAATGAAAACACGGTTCGTGAAAATGTTCGACATTTGCGCAGCACAATAAAATCATGTGACGGTGGTTATTTTACGATTATTAGAATTGCATACATGTGTGAATATTGCTTGCATTCCATTTCTACAGTATAAACATTCGGCATAGTTAGTGCAAACACCAAGAGTGTATGGTTACGTGCAAACCGTATGTACGCAGCTCCGATAATCTCGGAATTAAGATTCTACATACAGATAAAGTGTAAATGAAATTAATATATCCATACAAGATCTTAATACAATTCGTATTTGTTGATCACACACAGATAAACGTCTACAGACAAACTGATAATCTTTACCACAAATTTTCATAAACAATAAGATGTTCTAGAAAATGCAATGAGGTTCCTGATTATGATTTAATTTATACATTTTTTAACCAATTAACAGCGAAAGAGAGCGCAAAAGGCTAGAGGCGTTTGAAATGTGTCCATGTTTCATGGAGGGACCACGTTACAAATGAGGAGTTTCTCAGCAGAGTTGAAGATAATAGGCACATGTTGAACACCATAGCGAAGAGGCGCGCGAGGTGGTTTGGTCATGTGTTGCGACACGAATGTTTCCTGCCTGATATATTGGAAGGAACGGTTGAGGGATCGATTGGCAGAGGACGACCACGTCAGGAGTACCTAGACCAGATTTACCGAGATATGGGCTGCACCTCTTATGCGGAGTTGAAGAGAGTTGCCGAGGACCGAGCGGAGTGGAAGAGGAGATGCGTCGCCTTGCTGCAGACCAATCTTTAGATTGAGACCGGAGAAGAAGGACCAATTAATAAATTTCTGCAGTTTATATAAAAGCGTAAAATTGTAATGTTAACGTAATACGAGTACCCCAAAATCGATGCTTACGCTATTTTAAAATGAATTATGGCATTGCGTAATGGTGTTCTTGTGCCGACCCTTGTGCATGGAAGCGAAGTATGGAAATGATAGAATAAAGAAGGGTGAACGTTAAATAAATGTGATGTAGAATAGATGTCTTAGACGAATGCGTGATAAGACTTTATATGATATGAGTGCAGATTGCAGATAATATATTTGAATGCAGTCCAAACGAAAGCGTTCTGAATATAATAATAAAAAATTTTGAATAAAATTTTAACTAACTAACTAATGAACCATCTCGCCGTCTCCCCGAAGACTACCATGGATGTGGCAGAAAGAATGGACTACCATACTTTTCTTTTCTAACATATTTCTCTCGCTTTCTCAACATTCATACATCAGGTCATGCACGCGCGTCGATTTCTCCGAAACCTTACGTGACCGACATTCAATATTTGATTGATTTGATCGTGCCACGTTTTCCTCGGCCTTCCTTTATTTCTAGCTCCGTTCACGTCGTTTTCACATACCTTCTTCACCATTCTCTCTTTACTCACTCTTTCCATGTGTCCAAACCATCTTAACGACCCTTTCATTATTTTGTTCATAACACTTTCATTCGCACCGCATTCACTTCTTATACTTGCATTTAACAATCTATCATATACAGATTTACTACACACTCGTTTTAAAGATCTCATTTCTACTGCATTTATTCTACTTTCATCCTTCTTTTGCCAGTCTGCTTCACTTCCATACATAAGGGTCGGCACAAGAACACCATTATGCACTGCCATCTTAGCTTTTTTGGATAGGCTTTTGTTTGCGATGACAAATTTAAGTGCACCATTTAATCTGTTGCCTGCCCCAACCCTTCTTTCAATATCCTTCTCCACTCTCTCATTTTTTGTAAACACACTTCCTTAATGAACAAAATCATCCACTTGTTCCAGATTTTCACCATTCACACTAATGTTACAGACTGTCATGTTTTCTTCTTTTTCGAAAAACCTTGGACTTATTCACATTCATCTTCAAATCGTATCACTTGCATACCTCATACATGCTAGATACCAGGGCTTGTAGTTCATGTTCGTTGTCTGGAAGTAGCACAGCGTCGTCCGCATACAACAAACGGCTTACTGACACACCGTTTATTTTTGCACCTGCATCCAAACCTTTCAGCTCTTTCATAAACCTATTTAAAATATGTGTATTCTAAACATGTGTACCGATTATTAAATAACAAAAATATATGATATGTAATCAAGTATTTACAGTACCTATGCAGGATTATGTACACGACTTTATGTTTCCAGTGTGCTACAGCTATTTCCATTGTGATACTTTCAGTTGTAATTTCCGTTGTGCAACGATGCAAAGAATTTGGTCCTTACCCATAAAGATCGTTGTAAATAAGTAAATAATATATTTGTGTTCTTCTTTCTGTGTCCTGTCAGGTCTCCTTAACGTTGACTATCACCCTTTCATAGATTCATAGTGATGACCTGGGGAAACAATATCTAGAGTGGTATCCCCTTGCCTTCTCTGGAGGATTTTCTGTCGGGGTTACCTTTCCCTAGCTGGGTGTATCCAGTTTTATGACGCTGGAAGCTCGCCATTCATCCTCTCTCTATCTGCTATGGCACTAAGTAATATGTGCCAAATTTCGGGTTCGCGGGGTCTTTAAAAGACCTCTCGTGGACGCTAGTTTGACTTGATAGTAGTGTTGCTGTTGTAAATGCAACATGGTGCCTTGCGACAATTTGTAGAGGCATACTTTCCAGCAAAGCATATCCCATCGTAGCCCTACTACCCTTTCGAACCCCTTGTATTAAATAACTTAATTGACCAAAATTGCAAAATCATCTTCAGAATTGCGTATGATGCATTCTGTGTAAATGTCCATTCACATAATTTGTAGTATAGCGCGCGGGATTCGTCACGGCCTGTATTCCGAGTAGCCACCTGACGAAATCCTTCGTAAACGGTGAACATGAGTATAGCGGTGTAGGCAAGGTGCCTACCTGCCCGCCTCTCGTAACTTTCGCGAAATCTATTTTTATATCCATCACGCCCATGACGGACTGCACACGAGAATTCTTCAGGTGTATTTCAAAACCTGATTCTGACACACAGCTCCGTGGGTTAGGGGGAAAAGATTCACTTAACCGAATTAACACAATATATAAAATACAATCATGTTCTTGTAATAAAATCAAATTAATTGAAAGCATTTTACATTTAAAAATTCCACAATACAATGTTTCTAATCAAGTAGGCGTACTTAAACATTTATCTTAGTTTTTGAAGTTTCTAACTAACTAACTAACTAACCATCATGCCGTCTCTCCGAAGGGGTAGGCAGAAAGAATGCACTGCCACACTTTTCTCTCCTGGCATATTTCACTCGTTTCCTCAACATTCATACATCGTGTCATGCACGTGCGTCGTTTTATTCTGACTACTCCTCACGTGGCCTACATTCAATATTTGATTTATTTGATCGTGCCACGTTTTCATCGGTCTTCCTCTATTTCTAATTCCATTTTCATCGTTAACATATATAATACTTTTTCACCATTCATTCTTCATTCATTCTTTTCATTTGTTCAATCCATCTTTAACGGTCCATCATTCGCCCAAAAGAAAAGTGTGGAAGTCGATGAAATCATTGTGCATGAATGTAGAGGAAGCGAGAAAAGTATGTCAGGACAGAACAATGTAGCAGTCCAATTTTTTTGCCTGCCCCTCTGGGGAGACGCCGTGATGATTAGTTATTAAATTAGTTATAAAATATATCAAATGCAAAGTGGTTTTAAGCCAATAAGAAGATCCCTTCTCTTATATATAAGTTGACGAAACCAAAATATCGGTTGACGTAACAGCCGTCCCAACAATCCCAACAACCCATTGAAATTTAATAAATGAATTGTGATATTATAACAGTAATTCAAATTCAACAGTTAACTAAGGAATTGTGGTAAAATTATACAATCTTCAATGTGAGCAGAAAATACCTCAATATTATGAAGAAGGATTGGTTCGTCTCAAGGCTTGAACCCAAGTTCCCTGGATCAGGAGCCTAGAGTTTACTTCCCTAGATCACCACTTGGTTTTGTTTTGGATTACGCAATTATGAAAGATTCTGTAATGAATATTCACGTATCATTTTATAACACTCTAGCAAATAGGTTTTTAAAATTGTTTTCCTACTTTCGTAGCATAACACGTTCATTCAACAATCAACCTTAATAATTCAAGGTAGACCGCTGACGCTCCAGTATTCATTACGAGTAGAATATTGAATCATATAACATAATCTATCAATGACAATATTTGTGCAAACACTGATTACTTTTTGAATTAGGAATAAACCTTAGCTCAATGCGGATAGGGGTCAGTGGCATGCTTTCGGAGAGGCCTACGTTCACCTACTTAGCTCAAAAGGCATTTGAATAGATGTGATAAAACCGCAGTAATTACCAAAATGGTGTATCAAGTATAAACTGTCAACCTGTTAACAAATTCCTAGAGCATTCACCTAACAAGCTTGTGCAAACCCATATACGAGTATTTGAAGCCCTATCGATACTATGATCTGCAAAAAAACTATCACGCACATAAAAATATTGCCACATATAATACGAGTACTACCCTGAAATTCAAATGTTTTCGAGCCACATGGCTGACATTTTAAATGCGATTAGTTTGGTCGTGCCACGTTTACCTATGTCTCTTTCGATTTCTTGGAACATTTACATGTACTCGTACATATTCTATAAAATTTGTGCATAGAAGAAGCTTGGGTCACAACCGAAATATGTTTGTAAATCAAAATAGTGTTGTGAAAATATAGGATTTTTTTTTTAAGGTTTGGTTTTTAAACTGCCAACATTGTTTTTACAGACTGTCAACTTGAAAGTTGACAGTTGATTTGTAGTCAGTACGTTTTGCCATTTTACCATAAATAGACTAACGTCAGAACAGCGCTTACAAATTATGCAAATTTATTTTGAAAATCATGGTTCGGTTCGCCAAACTTATCGTGCACCACGTCCATTTTACGGTCGACATAATCGTCCATCCGAGCAAGTTATTCGGAAGACCATGGCAGCACCACGTACACTCTAGTAGATAATACGCAAAGACGACAATTGTCGAAAATTGGACTTCACGATTGCGTTTCATTCGAGCTTGCCGTGACGCTTATATACCCGAAATCATATTTAAACAATAATGGCATAAAATTATCTAATAAATAAAGCCAGTATATTAACATTATTTTAATGTATTTTTTTTTCATTTTGCGAATACGAGTATATTCAAAACACTTCATGTATCAGAAATACACTATAATTTCTGGTATATAAGTAAATCATTATTAAAGAAAGGTTGCCTATATTGTTTTGTTTTATCCATAAGGCTACCTTTTTATTATTTTAATATAGTTATCCACCTGAAGATGGATTGTATCTTGGAAAAATGAGTGTATTTTTTAAGAATATAAAAATATATACAGTGGTTTCATGCAATGTAAATTTTTTATTCCAAATAAACAATGAAATTCCACTGTGTTAACGCTTAAAGTGTCAATAATGCAAAAGATCTAGTAAAACCAATTTAAATTGTATTATAATATATTTAAATTTGATTTAATTAAACAATCTTTATCGGTTTGTTGATGGAGTAAAGTAATAACGATCCATAGATGGCGTTAGTGGGTCGGTTGTATAGGTTAATTCTTGAAAAAATTCACTAGTGCAACCAAATCTACATAGATGGCTGACTGAAACTGCCACGTGAAGATAAATATGGATTTTGAAGTATATATACATCTCCAAAAAATTTGTCATGCATGATCACAAATAACAAAGGTGGAATGGGGAATGTTGTAATTACATAAAGCGTGCGCTTAACCCAACCAATGACAGGTCATAAGTCCTGTAAACACCTTGATCATCCATGTTCAGTTTCCAGTTTACGTCTTCGTCTCTATTGAGATACAATTAAAATTTGAATTAACCACCCTTTGGTGTAAATCCAGGATTTGTATACAGGTATAAGTATACATTCACAAATATTTGGTCTTCAAATATTCTGGTCAAAATTCTTTGGCATATAGAATGGAATAATACTCCTAGCGGCTTCTAACAATATGTTGGTAAACAGCCTTCACATTGTGTTAATAAGGTAGTTTGCTAAATGCCGAAAATCATTCTCCATAGATGGCGTTAGTGGGTCGGTTGTATAGGTTAATTCTTGAAAAAATTCACTAGTGCAACCAAATCTACATAGATGGCTGACTGAAACTGCCACGTGAAGATAAATATGGATTTTGAAGTATATATACATCTTCCAAAAATTTGTCATGCATGATCACAAATAACAAAGGTGGAATGGGGAATGTTGTAATTACATAAAGCGTGCGCTTAACCCAACCAATGACAGGTCATAAGTCCTGTAAACACCTTGATCATCCATGTTCAGTTTCCAGTTTGCGTCTTCGTCTCTATTGAGATACAATTAAAAAAAAAAAAAATAATAATAATAATAACGATTTAATAGAAAGTTGAGATAATTTGTTTATGGAATTACATTTTTATTTTTTATTAGTTTATTAGTGTAAGTGTATACCCGTGAGTACAGAACTCATTAAGGGGGTTGATAAACAATAATTCGCATTAGTCACGATTTGAATTACGATAAAAAAACAAATGCTATCGTTGATTTTTCAAGCCGCATTTGCACGAGTTTGTAATCAGCTCGTTTTATTTCCAAGTACAAGGTCGATATTCTTATTTCAAAAACCTCTAGTACTTACTTATAATTATGTTATTTAGATGTGTGCGAAAGAATCTATACATTACTAACACTAGTACAAACAAAAAGATGAATTAATTATGTTGTACTTGCTACAGATAACACTATTTCCTGGTTATGAATAATTCATTACCTTTGCAATTCTACTGTAGTGTTCCTTATAATATTTAACAGAATAATATTTCAAATAATAACTTTTTGAATATTATACGTAAGAAAATAAAAATACATAATACAATAGTAAATTTGAAACAATAAATCTAATACTATTTTAATTCTGACTTTTTATGAATTAGAATTCAGTTTTTACATAATGGATATCCCATATTTCTAAAAGTTTTACAAAAGCATATTTTATGAAAATTACAGTTTTCGGCAAGTGTTATATTTTTAGCAATTTTTCGAAAGTTATATACCTACCTACATTATTGGAAGTATAGGTATTTATATGGTTCTCCTGATTATGAAGGTATAATAACTTCGATAAAGTGAGAAAAATTCCAAAGTGTCAACGGTTTTAATATTTAAAATAGCTGTATTTATATTTATAAATGAAATATCGCACACTATTTTGAATATTTATTTCATTAAACGTATTCTTTACAAGAACAGCGCATTTTCTTTACTGTTTTAAAAAAACTTATTTTAAACAACGTTTTTAATAAATATATTCCCGTTTAATTTTTTTTAAACTTAAGGCGTTAATACTGAGGTATTCCATGTTCCACCCAATCACACACCACCAAAAAGTGGAAAAAACAGTGTTTTCAAAACAATTCCTAAATAAATCTTCTATATACTTGTATATGCGTATGTATTGTAAATATACCATCGTGGCCGAGTGGTAAGTGCATTGACTGCCACCCCGAAGGTTACGGGTTCGATTCCCGGCGAGGGCAGTGTGATTGTCACACTGTCTTTGGTCTGGCGTAGAATTAACGAGACAATAAAATGGAGATAGATTAGCTGCCTATCACATGTCACGAGAATCACTATGATAGCTATAATACCCTTTACATCGATTTGGCTCATGCTGTCATGATGTTAAGAGCGTTTCAACAAAATAATAATAACTAACTAACTAACCATCACGCCGTCTCCCCGAAGGGGTAGGCAGAAAGAATGGACTGCCACACCTTTCTTTCCTGACATATTTCTCTCGCTTCCTCAACATTCATACATCGTGTCATGCACGCGCGTCGATTTCTCTGACTCCTCACATGGCCGACATTCAATATTTGATTTATTTGATCGTGCCACGTTTTCTTGGTCTTCCTCTATTTCTGGTACCATTTACATCATTAACATATAATTTTTTTACCATTCTTTCTTCATTCATTCTTTCCATATGTCCAAACCATCTTAATGATCCTTTCATTATTTTGTTCATGACACCATCATTCGCACCGCATTCACTTCTTATATTTTCATTCGACACTCTTATCATACACAGAGTATCCACACATTCGTCTAAGAGATCTCATTTCTACTGCATTTATTCTACTTTCATCCTTCTTTTGCCAGTTCCATGCTTCGCTTCCATACATAAGGGTCGGTAGAAGAACACCATTGTGCACTGCCATTCTAGCTTTTTTTGATAGGTTTTTGTTTGCGATGACAACTTTAAGTGCACCATTCACTTTGTTGCCTGCCCCAACCCTTCTAATAATAATAATAATAATAATAATAATTTTATGCTTCGTCCCTTGATATGTTTGTTATTCATTTGAATAAGAAAACAAAATTAGTGTGTTTCGGAAAATAATGAAACACATTTTTTAAATTTTAAAACTATATTTCTAGTTTTATTCTACCAGATTATGCTAATATTGGGTGACAACTGCACGATTTATTTCACGGAATTGGTAAACACAAATGCGTAAAACATATTTTCTTTTAAATACGTCACTTTACGTTATGTTAAAGATAAGCAGGTACTTTTACCCATATTTTAAATCGCCGATAAAAGTAGGTATGTAGACAAGTTACACACCTTTTTATGTGGCAACTTAAATGTAATTGCATAATCTATGATAATTTATGATTCAGTTTGACCCGAGATCCAAATGCAAATTCTGCATGTGTCGCATCCGAAGTCCAAACTGCGGGTTTAATTAATCTGACAGCGACAATCGATCTTGTGAATAATTGTTTAATCCTAGAAATGAATCGTTTTGATATGGAAGAAAAATAGCGTAATATTGATGGACGTAATGACAGGTAATTTTATCACTCCCGCCAACCGCCGGCAACGGTCATTATAGCTGTGCCGTTGTATGCGAGCCGAGCCCCACTCGCGCCGAGCTGTGATTGGCCGACGCGGACGGGCCCCCGGTCACGTGGTGCGGAGAGCCGACCTCGAACTCCGATCGCGGAATTTGAAAATCGAGTGTTTTTCAAAATGGCCGCCTATATACAGCGTGCTTCCATTGTGGAAAAGGTTTTTCAAGGTTTCCAAATCGATTATCTGCTGTCAAACATGTATTTATTTATGTTTTGCTTTTATTTCCGGCAATAGCGCATTTGTTTGATGTATTATATGAACCCGCAAAATGTGTTCCAAAGTTCGTTTAAAATGCATTTAAAACGTATTATTTCGTAAATGGAATGCGGTTGAAATAACAATTCAATCAATTGTTATACTTTATTGCGTTTTAATTTTAACACTAGAGGGGCTACTTTTAATTATTTAATTAATTTTATTGTGTTTTTAAATATGGGATTAGGATAATGTAAAACCATTACTGTTAATTATTATTTATTAACACATTTATTATAATAAAAAAATCGAGCCTTGATTTTTTTAATTATAATTTT
>JAHDVF020000811.1:0-11025 GCA_022606425.2 Lepidostoma basale | reverse complement strand
AAACGGAATAAAGCTGGCCTCAACATTTATTTTGTTATAAACGGAACAAATTCCAATACAGTTTTTTTTAATACAAACAGTATACTTAAATCTCTGATCATTTTAAGAGTAACGTTAAATTTTAGATAAACATAAGGCGTTAACACTGTGGAATTCCATAATGACGATATTTTTAAATTAAAACACTGTTTTTTCCACTTTTGAGTTTATTTTTCTCGACATGTTTCGAAGGCTTACACCTTCATCATTGGGAGAACGATATAAACCTAAACCTAAAGATGTATAAAAAAAGTTTATATCGTTCTCCCGATGATGAAGCCTTCGAAACATGTCGATAAAATAAACTCAAAAGTGGAAAAAACAGTGTTTTAATTCTTAAAAATTCGTCAGTAACGTTAAAAATTAAGTCTAAGTCGAGTTAAGTCTATGATCTGTCAACCTTTTGCACTCTGGCCATTTTTTCTCATGACTGACCAGCTACTCTGAATTTTTTTTTTACGTATTTATAAAATAAAAAATTAAAATTAGTTAAACAAGTGATAAACTTCCACGTGCTTGGATTAAGTTTACGATTTAATGGAAAACAAAACGTATATTTTTAATTAAAAATAATAAAATTGGTCTGCTATTTTTGGGACACTCTGTTCGATAATTAGTATGACCATTAAATTTTTGGTAAATTTCTCAAAATATGCTTGCTAAATCACACGTAAAGTAACAGAAAATAATTAGTGACTCTTCAATATATTTTATTTTGATAATTTATTATATTGCATATCAATAATTGTGTACTATATAGGTAATATATACTAATATTTAGATGTAAATTCTTGAAGAAGTTGCTTTCTAATTATCTTGTACAGTGTAGCAACAAATTAACGCCTTCGTCTAAAGGGTATCGGCTAACTAACGACTACCTGGAATTGTAAACATTTAATTGGCTAGAGCCATGTCATTTATTGTTTTGCATTGGTTAGTTCATTGACAAATTCGTCCCTCGGTCAGGAAACAAAAGCAAGAACAGCCCACAAGTCATAAAATAGGTAATATGCTTTGCAAACATTCTACACGGTATTTAAAAAATTGAGTCTTGTCACAAGTGTAGGACAACAACTTACTGTCCCCATAATATTAATAAAAAAATTAACTAACCGGAAACAAATGTAAGGCAGATGACTGCATCATGAATACAATTAAAAAAGGATCCCTGATATGGTTTGGACATATGGAACGAATAGATGAGAGTAGAATGGTTAAAAGGTTGTACACAAGCAGGGTGAGTAGGAAAAGAAGCCGAGGACGACCGAGGAACTTTTTCTAGCGTTATTTTTTTCTTATTTTGGCATTTGCAAATTTAATTGTTTCATCGACGATTTTACTAATGAGTATATTTGTAAAAAAATAGCGTAAAGTAATCGATAGGCTCCGAACAGTTTGTGGGGGTATTCGGTCCAACTGTTCTATTTCCAATAGAACATTTTATTTGTCCTTCTGATGTATTACTAGACATTAAATGCTAACTTTTTCTGAATTAGAAAATCCTACTGACGTAGGATTGATGGATATTGAAGGTTGTTGCGGAATCAGTTCTTCAATATTTTCATCATCACTGTCTTCGCTAAAATATATAAATCTCAATTTTTTGGTCGGTATAATATCACTTCCACTATCGGTAACACTTGAATTATCACCGACGTCCATGTCCACAAAAAAAACTATCACTTTTATCGCTGTCATTGCAATTAACATTATCAAATGTAAAAAGGTCCTCATCATCTCTGTTATCGATAAAATCACATTCGTTATTATTACTGAACTTTGAAGTAAAATTTTCGTTGTTTTCCATTGCAGTTAGTTCACTATAATTATAAATAAGAAAATTACTATTTCTATTATTGTCAACTACTGAGAGAAATATCGCAAAATTAAGTAAGATAATCAAAAGAAAAAATATATAGTCGCAAAATGTAGAAGTAGCCTCGGAGAACCGTCACAAGTGCAGGAGAACAACTAACTGTCCCAATAATATTAATATAAAAATTAACTAACCGGCAATTGAAATAAAGAATAATGGTTTACCCAGCAGATTGTGTTGATTCTGACTGTGCCAATAATAATAAAATATGATATTTATTCTATCAGCTAAAATGGTGGATAATTAATTCCAAGAAAAAATCGAACTTTCCGGCAATTTAAATAAAGAATGTTGGTTACCCAGCACATTGTGTATTTATTTGAAATACGTTTTCGCAAAACATATTGGATTGAGAACTGTGGATTTATGTTAACTAAATATACAATATAAGAAAAATTATATATCACACATTATTGTGTTTTCGTATTTACAATGAACTTCTACGAAGAAATTTTAATTGACAACATTAATGTATGACATTTTAGTTAAAATGCCTGGGAAATTATATTCAAGACAAGAAATAAGCTAGTTTGGTTCTGCATGGTGGTTAGGTAGTTATTTAGAAATGTGTACATTGCTTTTTCTATTACTTTCAATATCGCAAAATTAAGAAATATAATAATTCCACAAAACTATAAAAAATAGTCACAACAAGTGGGTGTGGCCTTGCAGAAACCCTCATAAATGCCGGGTAGCGACAGACCGTCCCAAAAAACATTACTGTATGACAAATGTTTAATCAGCTAAAATGATGCATCTTTTTTTTAACGAGTATATCCATTTAATGGTAAATTTAAACGAAGAAATGTTAGTATATCCAGAATCTTATGTTATTTAAGTGTATTTGTGGCAAAAAAAAAATAAAAAAATATATTTGCATACTAGAGAAATCGTCGAGTAAACTTATACCCGCGCTCGGCCACTACGTGTGGCCCACAGAGCTGGCAACTAGAATTCTGTGGGCCACAATGTCTGGCCCACAGAGTTGTAAGGGTTAAGAATACAGGTAAATATTGTATTATATTTTTAATTAAAGAAGGACTTTATTATAAATGAGAATACAGGTATCCTGAATAATAAAGAAAGGGCGTTATTAAATTTAAGAATTCAGGTATAAAGATTATTAACGGGAGAAGTACAATTTTAAAATTAAGACTGCAGGTATATAGATTAATATATGAACTTTAAAATGATAACAAAGAACTTATTCAAATTGACATAGAAACAGATACACATGAAGGTTCGAAAAATCACAAATCACAGATCTGTCGCAAAAAATAAATAAAAAATATCAAAAACTATGAAAGGAATTTTCTATGGCAAAATTCATAATTCCATTCCTCTCAAGCCCTGGTTTGGAAAACTCGGCCTTAGCAGAAAACTAATTACAACATACTCAAGACTTCGTTCTGGCCGCTGTCCGGCTCCGGCCCACCTATTCGGAAATCAACTGTTCGCCTACTCCTATATGTGAATGCGGTGCAAATGGCGATCTTCAACATTTAATTTTTCAATCCCCTCTTTTAGTTAGGCTAGAAAACTTTCTCAAAGAAATCATTAATGTATTTTTCACATTTCCCATCACCATAGAAGTATTATTGTCATCACAATCAAAACTTGTAATTATATCATTTTCTCTCTATTAATAATAATATGAAATTATAGGATTTTCACAATTATATTATGTAATTAATCTATAAGTTAGTTTTCTCTGTTCCTATTTTCACATAATTATTATGAATATAATCAATATTTGTTAATTTAAACTGTTCAACAAATATTTAACTTAAATGTATTATTATTTGTATGACATATAACACTCCATGGTGAATGTGTCAAATAAATAAATATATAAATAAATAAAAATATTTAAAAAGCTGGTCTCGACCGGTATAGCCGGATGCCGGTTGAGGTCTTAAACGTTAGTAAAATTTAACGTAACTTATAATTTAAAAATAATAATTTTCGATAAACTTAAGGTGTTAACACTGTGAATTTCCAAATTAAGATTTTTTATGAAATAATACAGTTTTTTCCACTTTTTAGTTCATTTTTCCTCATTTTTTTTTCAACTTTCGGAGGTTTTACACCTTTATCATCGGGAGAACGATATAAACTCAACGTTTCAATTCCTGTGTTTTCATTTGATGACCTTCATGGCAGAGTGGTAAGAGCTCTGACTGCCAAACTGAAGGTCCCGGGTTCGATTCCCGGCGATAGCTGTGTGACTGGTCAGGTATAGAATTCACGTGACAATCACAAGTTACGAGAATCAATATAATAGCTCAAAACAAATTGTATACGGTAATTGGGTTCAAACGACCTTTTGTACACAACAAAAATTACGAAAAAAATACGATTAAATTAAAAATTCGTATTTTTTTACTTATATAGTATTTACAATGAACTTCTAACTAACTAACTAACCATCACGCCGCCTCTCAGAAGGTGTAGACAGAAAGAATGGACTGCCATAATTTTGTTTCCTGAAATATTTCTCTCGATTCCTCAACATTCATATATCGTGTCATGCTCGCGCATCGATTTCTCTGACTCCTCACGTGGCCGACATTCAATATTTGATGTATTTGATCGTGCCATGTTTTTCTCGATCTTTCTCTATTTCTAGTTCCATTTACATCGTTATCATCTACTTTTTAAACCATTCTTTCTTCATTCATTCTTTCCATGTGTCTAAACCATCTTAATGATCTTTTTATTATTTTGTTCATAACACCATCATTCGCACCGCATTCACTTCTTATATTTTCATTCGACACTATCATACACAGAGTATCCGCACATTCGTCTAAGACACATAATTATTATTATTATTATTATTTTGTTGAATCGCTGTTTACATCATGACAGCGTAAGCCAAATCGATGTAATAGCTATCATAGTGTTTCTCATGACATGTGATAGGTAGTTGATCTATCGCCATTTTATTGTCACGTGAATTCTACACTCTCCTCGCCGGGAATCGAACCCGGAACCTTCGGGGTGACAGTCAATGCACTTACCACTCGGCCACGAAGGTTGTCGATTACTATCTTATATCGACATTTATAACTGCTCAACATCGTTAAAAATCTGAGATTTTTTTATATTTAACAGAGTAATAACCTCAAAAAAAACGTGTCATGAACTTCTATGTTTTTTTTTAAAAACATGTCGTCCATATACTATCAAAACAGTTCAAACAAATCGTTGTGGGAAAATTCCATGTCACTTTAACGTGTAGGACTCCGATCGCCAATATATTGGCTTTGGCGAGCGGCATCTTTGAACCTATGTTTTACCAATTTAGAGTCAATATTCGACACTTTTTATTTTACAATTGTGTAAATAAAAGATTAAATTCTCTATAAAATGTATTAATAGTCAAAATGCATTAAAGGTTTTAGCTTCAACATTGTTTGAAACAATACCTTCATTTTGTACCTGTTTTGTAGTTTTTCGTGCACATTTTTTGCTTGGTCAGTCGGTATCTGTACATTGTTCGCTGTGGAGATCGTTTCAATGTTGTGACCATTATTTTGCGAAGTGAACGAATACAACAATTTGAGTTTTTTTAAATATTTTTTTCACCATGGATCGAAATGATAACTGTGTTTTTGTTAATATTTTATAATGTAAATAATTCAGTGTTAAGTGAAAACGATTCAGATAGTGGAAGTGACATCCAAATCCGACCAAGTAAAATAAGACACGCTGTTTTTTCTGAATGTGAAACAAACAGTGCTAATTGAGAAATTTGAAATAATTTTCTTCAACCATTTTTTTTAATTTTACCGTTGGCAGTAGACGCGTTGGTATATTTTTATATTCCACAAGATTGAAAAGAGCCGTTCGATTTTTTAAAATGATTTTTTAGTAGTAATCTTATAAAATCTAAAGAAATTAGAAAAATCCGAATATGGTAATAACTTACACAATATACATGATAGGCGTGGATATTGCAGACTAGTACAGCCTACCCATTTTAGAGAGAAATACTTTTAAAGAGTTGTGAAATTTTTTTTTAAATAATTTTTGTTTTGGGTCTCGAAGTTCCCGTTTATTCTTTTATACAGGAGCGGCAAAATGATCTGACGGGTTTCGCCGCCGTACTGTTAAGCGAGTTGGTGGGGATAGACGAGTTTCAGAGCTCACGCGTGGACATTTTTAGAAGCCATGCCTTTGTTGTGGAGGCGTTTTTTAAAAGTGGCGATTCCTGCGTTACTGTTCATATTTTCATCTGGATGCTTATGTCAACAAACAGAACTTTCGTTTTTGGTTGGTAACAAACCCCGAAGAACCGCATAAACGTCCTCTGCATATTCCTATGGTTACTGTGGGGTGTGGTGTAACGAAAAGTTGTGTCATTGGGCCATACTTATTTGAAAAGGGTGATCGAACCATTACGGTCAATTCGCAACGTTATCCTTGAACTTCAGAGAAATCGTTTAGTGCGCAGGAGGATCTAGTTCTAGTAGGATGGGACAACTACCCATACATCCAATGAGGTGATGGCATTTTTGAGAAGCAAGTTTCTTGGCCAAGTTATCTCGCGTTTTAGGGACATTGCACAGCCAGCTCACTCCCCAAACCTTAGCAGTTGTGATTTTTTTTATGTAAGGGTTCCTTAAAGCAAGAGTTTATGCAAACAAACCCAGCGCACTGGACAAACTGAAAGAAGACATAAGCCGAGAAATCGCCAATCTGTCGCAAACCAAAAACCATATACATATCTTGAATTTGTTGACAAAATTATCATTGAATTGGTCGGTAATAACAGAGGAGTATTAGATTGTGTAAGGGGCAGACACTTTCTCGATCCCAACAGAGGTTGAATGGAAAATTGCGTATACTTATGCCTCAAAATGGAAAAAAATGTCGTGAGTGTATAGTGTGTTCAGTTAAAAACTGACGAAAAAGGACAATATATTTTTGTAAAACTTGTGGCAATAAACCTGCTATGTGCGTTGGAAAGTGTTATGAAAAATATCATACCTTAAAAATATATTAATGATTAAATTTAATATGACCATTTACATTTGGGTTTTTATTTTGCAAAACGACCCAAACGCATAAATGCATTTGGGACCTTTCGACAAATAAGTATAATAATAATAATAATAAAAAGTGTTATGTTATATGTGTACAATTTTTTTTTTGAATGTGCGAAAAACGTTTCTTTAAAAACACCGTGTATCTTGAGAAGATTCTAACATTAGCCTGCTCCGCCTACTGGGAGGACCCAACTATTGTTTTCGATGCAATCTTCAAATAAGTGACGAATAGAAAAAATAATAATAAGTAACAATACAAACACTAGAGCCAATAAATTCCCTGCAGAGTAGAATTACAAAGAGCAGGTAAACATTAGATTTATGACCCCGGACCCAAACGGCTGCACTCACAATAGAGTGGTCACGAAAACATTGTAACTCGTGTATTTGTAATATTTTGGGGATTAAAAGTCGCATATTTCATAAAATAAGCTTCTTTAAACTGTCGGAAAATATGTGCCTTATATTGAAATAATGTTTAGTAGTAATCATGATTTAAAAGATATGTGTTAAGTGACTTTTCTGGCAAAATATATTTCAATTATATACTATGTTATTATGGTCACTCTATGGAACAAACAGGTTGTCCCAAAAGATTGAGAGAAATATTCGGTTTCGAAATGATTTTTTTGATATTTTTTCTACCTCAGAGTGCAAAGTGTTAATATTTATTTTAACGTCTGTCTTCTAGGAGTTTTATTACATTTTGTATTGAGTGACATGTTTCGCCCTTCTGTTTAGATCAAGGCATTATCAAATGTTTTTGATAATATCTTAGAAGGGCAAAACATGTCATTCTATATAAAATTCATTAAAATTCCTAAATGACAGACGTTATAATTCATATTAATTGAGGTTTTATGTCTTCATAATCGGAAGACCGTTGTAAATTGTTCATATCCTTCTCCCAGTGATTATTTCATTCTAAATGTCAGTTTGTTATTTTTTCAAGTTTTTTGAAATCTACAATTTAGATTTAAATAAAATGAGTCATCAAATTTCTTAGAAGTCAATTGTATTCCATTATACAATTCATTTACTTGTGTATATAGTAATACTGTCTTTTGCAAGTCGTAACGAGATTTCAATTGACTTTCCACGAATTCGTCAAGCAAATATCGTTTGAATTTTGAATAAATGTATTTAATTATTTATTTATTGTCGGTACAAAATAGTTTTTTTTTTCCATTTCTAACATTTTAATACTAATTATACGAAAATTTAGACAACTTTAATATTTTAATGCACAAGCGATTTTGAATCGTGACTTAAGAAAATTATCAGTGTGATAAATCAAATTAAACTATTTTAACACTTTGCACTCTGAGGTAGAAAAAATATCAAAAAAATCAATTCGAAACCGAATATTTCTCTCAATCTTTTGGGACAACCTGTTTGTTCCATAGAGTGACCATAATAACATAGTATATAATTGAAATATATTTTGCCAGAAAAGTCACTTAACACATCTCTTTTAAATCATGATTATTACTAAACATTTTTTAAATATAAGGCACATATTTTCCGACAGTTTAAAGAAGCTTATTTTATGAAATATGCGACTTTTAATCCCCAAAATATTACAAATACACGAGTTACAATGTTTTCGTGACCACTCTATTGTGAGTGCAGCCGTTTGGGTCCGGGGTCATAAATCTCATGTTTACCTGCTCTTTGTAATTCTACTCTGCAAGGAATTTATTGGCTCTAGTGTTTGTATTGTTACTTAATATTATTTTTTCTATTCGTCACTTATTTGAAGATTGCATCGAAAACAATAGTTGGGTCCTCCCAGTAGGCGGAGCAGGCTAATCTTAGAATCTTCTCAAAATACACGGTGTTTTTGAAGAAACGTTTTTCGAACATTTAAAAAAAAATTTACACATATAACATAAAACTTTTTATTTTTATTATTATTATACTTATTTGTCGAAAGGTCCCAAATGCATTTATGCGTTTGAGACATTTTGCAAAATAAAAACCCAAATGTATATGGTCATATTAAATTTAATCATTAATATATTTTTAAGGTATGATCTTTTTCATAACACTTTCCAACGCACTTAGCAGGTTTATTGCCACAAGTTTTACAAAAATATATTGTCCTTTTTCGTCAGTTTTTAACTGAACACACTATACACTCACGACATTTTTTTCCATTTTGAGGCATAAGTATACGCAATTTTCCATTCAACCTCTGTTGGGATCGAGAAAGTGTCTGCCCCTTACACAATCTAATACTCCTCTGTTATTACCGACCAATTCAATGATAATTTTGTCAACAAATTCAAGATATGTATATGGTTTTTGGTTTGCGACAGATTGGCGATTTCTCGGCTTATGTCCTCTTTCAATTTGTCCAGTGCGCTGGGTTTGTTTATATAAACTCTTGCTTTAAGGAACCCTTATAAGAAAAAATCACAACTGCTAAGGTTCGGGGAGTGAGCTGGCTGTGCAATGTCCCCAAAACGCGAGATAATTTGGGCAAGAAACTTGCTTCTCAAAAAGTCCATCACCTCATTGGTTGTATGGGTAGTTGTCCCATCCTACTGGAACTAGATCCTCCTGCGCACTAAACGATTTCTCTGAAGTTCAGGATAACGTTGCGAATTGACCGTAATGGTTCGATTACCCTTTTCAAAGAAGTATGGCCCAATGACACAATTTTTCGTTACACCACATCCCACAGTAACCATAGGATCCACAGTAAAGCAGATGACGTTTATGCGGTTCTTCAGGGTTTGTTACCAACCAAAAACGAAAGTTCTGTTTGTTGACATAAGCATCCAGATGAAAATATGAACAGCAATGCAGGAATCGCCACTTCTAAAAAACGCCTCCACAACAAATGCATGGCTTCTAAAAATGTCCACGCGTGAGCTCTGAAACTCGTCTATCCCCACCAACTCGCTCAACAGTACGGCGGCGAAACCCGTCAGATCATTTTGCCGCCCCTGTATAAAAGAATAAACGGAAACTTCGAGACCCAAAACAAAAGTTATTTAAAAAAAAATTCACTACTCTTTAAGAGTTTTTTTCTCTAAAATGGGTAGGCTGTAGTATACTAAATAATCAAAATAAAAAAATAAAAATTAAGAATTTTTCTATGTTTATTTTTAGTGTAAAATCTACTTATTATTAATTTTTTATTTATATTTTCATTAATTACAATGAACTTCTACCAATAAATTTCAATCACCAACATCAATAATTTGTAGTATACTAGTCTGCAATATCCACGCCTATCATGTATTTTGTGTAAGTTATAACCATATTCGGATTTTCTTAATTTCTTTAGATTTTATAAGATTACTACTAAAAAATAAATTTAAAAAATCGGACGGCTCTTTTCAATCTTGTGGAATATTGGAACCAACGCGTCTACTGCCGACGGTAAAATTAAAAAAAAAAATGGTTGAAGAAAATTATTTAAATTTCTCAGTTAGCACTGTTTGTTTCACATTCAGAAAAAACAGCATGTCTTATTTTACTTGGTCGAATTTGGATGTTACTTCCACTATCTGAATCGTTTTTACTTAACACTGAATTATTTACATTATAAAATGATTAACAAAAACACAGTTATCATTTCGATCCATGGTGAAAAAAATATTTAAAAAAACTCAAATTGTTGTATTCGTTCACTTCACAAAATAATGGTCACAACATTGAAACGATCTCCACAGCGAACAATGTACAGATACCGACTGACCAAGCAAAAATGTGCTCGAAAAACTACAAAGCAGGTACAAAATGAAGCTATTGTTTCAAAAAATGTTGAAGCTAAAACCTTTAATGCATTTTGACTATTAATACATTTTAGAGAGAATTTAATCTTTTAATTACACAATTGTAAAATAAAAAGTGTCGAATATTGACTCTAAATTGGTAAAACATAGGTTCAAAGATGCCGCTCGCCAAAGCCAAAATATTGGCGATCGGAGTCCTACACGTTAACAAGTAAAGTACTAAAAAGTAAATTATGAAAAAGTATTCGCCTTTGTGTATATTGACAGTTTTATTTATTGATAGTTTAAAAAACATTTAGTTTTGGTG